>UZAN01050307.1:4395-18057 GCA_900618425.1 Echinostoma caproni
CACCACCACCACCACCACCACCACCACCACCACCACCACCACCACCACCACCACCACCACCACCACCACCACCGGACTCTTCCAATTGTGTGTTGACTGGCAGCCCTTGGATTGGTCACTTACCCCTTCTGAAAAACTGTACCAATGTGTATCCAATAGAAGGAAGTAAAAATCAAAGTGAAAACAATTATGGTTGTCTTTATGTGGTCTACACGGAATAAGCGATGCATTCCAAAAGGGATTCGCTGATTTTGGATCTAATGCACATATTTCTGTAGTTGTGCGTTGGCGTAAAAATACGAATAAGCTATTGGCTGTTCCCGATTTTACAACAAGCATCCGCGTTACAGAAGTGGGGAAAATGAGAGAAACCGTTTCACGAATGACAAAGACAGAAATTAATTAGCCTCTTAGTTCCACTCAATAAGTTGGGATGGATACGCGAAAGGCGAATAGAAAGTTGAATCCGAAATGGAACAGGGTGGTGTGAAATGAAGTAAACTGAGGACCATAATCGCCCGATGAAGAGCATACCATATACGCCCTTGAGAGCAAANAGAGCAAAATGAAAGAAGATGAAATACAGATGTGTATTTGGTATTCAGGGAGCTATGGTGATCCATAGCTCTAAGATAACACCAGCAAGAGAACAACGGTTTACATCGGGTTACGTCTAGCTATAATTAGCAATTATTTCCGATCAATCAAATTCGTCAAAGCTGTTTCAGAAATAAGTTGACTGGAAAAAATGAATGCTGAATGTTTAACACATTCTGTACTAATAATCTTTTCTTGTACTTATTGTTCAACCCGTTTCATTTCTCTTCATAAACTTGCCTTCTCCCTGCTTCTTGGTGTTTAGAAATTCGGGTAACTGATTATGAGAGCCGCCGTGATCACGAGCACTGATTTACGAGGAACCAGAACATTACAGAAATATACTGGACGTACGTTTTCGTGTCCGCTTGTTTGTGTCCGGTTGCTTGGGTAATGTGATCATTAACCTTGTTGCACAATATGTTCAGCTTTGTTTTGATCAGCTGCCGTTACTTGCTTAAAAAAGAAATACCAGATAAACCTCTATTATTCTGCTACGGATACCCCTAGATTGATACCGCATATTTATTGTTAGCGTTTTCTTGTTTTGCAAGCTATTCACGATATCTATTTAGAAGCAAATTCTTGATCGATAATTGACGGATGAAGAGTATAATCTGGAAGAGAACCCGTTTGATAGGAATCTGAACGCCTAGTTTGTCCTTCATAGCCTGCTATATTAATCTCTGTTGACATGCTTTAAAAGGTCGTGGGTTGAGGACAGGCTTGGGATATATCGCTATTGGAACGGGTGTGAGTGCTCCATACCATTTGCAATTCAAGTTAGTTGAATATCGACTCAAGGTGTCTGAGTATCATTTTCGGCCGTTCTGCTGACCCTATCATAGCGACCAGCCCTGTGTATTGTCCAAGCCTCATAGTGATAAATGCCTGACTACCATGCAAAGCGGATTTTGATTGAATGGAAATGACCATTCGTCAGACTTCAACTTCACACACATTCCTCCGTTCTTCCAGTCAAACATACACTCGGAGGCACTGGACTCGAGTTTTGCTCTTACTAGGGCTCTACAGTAGTGCATATCAACCATCCCCGCCGGGATTTGAACTCCTAATTCATCGCATGGAAGGTTCATGTATTACCACTGCAAAACTAGCTCATACCACTGCTGAACCGAATTTCTCATTCTGGTTTGTTCAGGTGTCGTCTTTGGGCATTGTCTGTCAGTTCTTTTTGGCCCGACAACAACGATGGGAGACACAGTTGACTATCTGTTAACTTCAATCGAAATCCTTCCACAAATCAGGTCTTCCATGCAGGTTACGGGCTAACTGGCCACAAACCTGGTGCCTATGAATCAATCAATCAATTAGCCCACAGCACTACCCACAAGTAACTGAGTTAAATGCGAACAACACAGATTTCGCAATCTAGTGTTGAATCACGGGGGCGGTAATTATGCGACCTGCCTCAGCCACACATGCTCCAAACCCCATGACATGTCTCCTTTGTTTACCTTGCCAGTACAAGTATGTGTCTGTGTTTGTCTCTTCTCCCTGAAAAGCTAAACCGGGTCATGTTTCGCTGATACCGGTGAGTCATGCTCGATCGATATGCGCTTTATTGCTACTCAGGATCATATCCAATTCGTATGCTGCATGCAGATTATATTCCGATTCTCTGTTATCATCGCAGAAACGATAACTCATTTTGGTCCTTTACGGATTGAACAACCAAAGCGATCATTCTGATCATGCCTCCGGAACGGAATAACACGACTATCAAACTGGCTGTAATTAAAAGTGGTGTAAAGATGGCCTTAAAAGCAAAAAATTAATTATATGCTAGTCGCGTAATTTTAGAAGCAAATCCTGGGTTAAAACATTAGCACGTTTTTCAATAATGCACCTTTCGGGATATAAACTATGAATTCTGCAATCTGTATCGCTGAAATGCTACAGTCCTATATGACGCGTAATAAGGTGCCATGGGGTTTGGAGTGTGTGTGGCTGAGACAGGTCGCATAATCATCCCTCCCGTGCTTCAACACTGGGTTTAGAAAACATTGCATGTCGGTAATGCATACATCACTATGAAGCGTAGACAGTAAGTAGGGCTGGTCGATGTGATGTGGTCAACGGGACAGCTTGAACTGGTACTGAGACAATTTGAAATGATACCCAGACATCCTGATTTGATATTGGGGTAACTTGAATTTACTCATAGTCAAGGTTTATTTTGGAGGCATAGAAAAGCGAGCGCTCAACAAGAAAGCATACGAAATAACTAGGTGCATGAAATTCGCTGGGGCAGTGTGTGGGTTCGTGACTGGAAGATAAATAGGCGGTGAATGGGAACCGAGGTACTGTGATGCATGAATGTGGTATTTGATCGGCAGTATGGGCCTTTACCTGATCCGATGAACTGGGTTTTGTGCGCTGCATTCTCCTCTCTCGATAAACTACCTTGGAGAAACGCGTATCCAAATTTGCCTGACTAATTGAAAAATGAGTTGAAAATAAAGTTGCGTAATCAGCAGTGCGTGTCATACGCCAGTTAGAAGGTTCTCTGGGACGTTTCTAACGATGAACTTTGAATTTACAAATTTATGGTTTTCAGGTAGTTTGAGTATCAATGAGAAAATATTTAGGCGCTTCGGTTTCTCTCATCTCAAATAGTAATATTTATTAATCTTGTAATGACATTTATTCATGAGCAATTAAGTGCAATCACCCGCTACCTACGAGAGTGATGCAACAAATATGGTTGGCCAAGTTTGTCATTTTCCTGATTTGACGGATTCATTCCTTCACGTGCACTATAGATTCAGATGGCCGTGTGTTAGCCCAGCAGCTACCTAGGAGAAAATTAACTTTCTGTCAAGTGACCCTGTGATCACACTTAAAGCAATCGATGATCTAAAGATGAGCGGACAAAGCAAGGCATGGATATAGATTATCGTTCAAATGGGCCGCTCCATTCCGCGCATGTGCTTGTGGCAGCGATAAAAGACAGGCATTTCATTTTTGCTAGTTCTCAATCAAAAGGATTCAAAATCAACGCATCCCAATTTCTAAAGTACAATAAAAGCAGTTCTTCCTAATCTAACATCCGCTGAGTCATTTCGATTATGAGTTTTTACTCTTAATTTTTTTTTATTAAATGAAACAAAAACCAGTTAATCCTCATTCCCCACGTTGTTGCATCACGTCGCAAATTTTCATTATGCTTCATTTCGCATTACGCGATAGAAAACTCCACTGATCACCACGTACAGAGTTAGTGCTAGAGCGACGAGAGTGTCCGAAGGTGTACTAAATAGCAGAAAAAACATAAGCAATTTTTCTGTTTTCCAGTACAAATTGACGAAGTTGACCAACTTCTCCTGGCGGTGCACTTTGGACGTTTCCTCGAATCTTCGCTAAAAGCCATCAAGCAGTTCACCTTCCTCGAAATCGTAGAGCTTTTCTAGCATAGAGCGACGATAAGTTCGCCCCTGGACACATGAAGCGATTTTTCTTATCTGATCCGTCTTCCCGCCAGATTGTACGATCACAAATTTGACTAATTCAGGTTTTGGTACGGTAAATGGGTTTGTTTCCGGTAAAATATTCTAAGCTCTGGATTCCCAGGGCAACAAATGGATAACCTACATACAGGATATTAAGGTTAACTATAGGTTTAGAAGTCTCTAGGCCGCTAACAGACCTCTCAAACTTATGTGGCTCTGAAAAATGCAAACTATGAACTATATAAAATCGAAGACAGCGACTGATAGACGTAGGCGTAACTCATTGTAGCTCACAGGCAAACCGAATTCACTTTCGTCGGTTAGCCAAACTTCGCAATTTGTTTACGAACAAACAGTCCAGCTCAGCAAGCTGGCGAAAATGATCGGCAATTGCATGTAGTTCATCGTTAGCTCACAAATCATCCGAGACTGCGTTCCAAAATGAGAAGTATACAACTTCTAATCATATCGCCGGAACGTCCATAGAGTACAAATGTTTAATAAAATGGCCAACTATTTCATTTAGAGCAGTACTGTTAAAGATTCAAAGTGATGTTTCAGAATTGTGTTCGATATGAATTTATGATGTTTGAAAATATCTCGTGAGGAGCATTTGAATATCGTCAAATTGTTTTGATTCCCTTCCTGTCAAAATGGTGAATATACACGTGGACGGCTGGCTTAAAGGCAGTAAAATTGACACATTCCTCTCAATTACTTAATTGAAATTCGAATTTTCCACCATACTGGCGATTGCCATAGGTTCTTCTCATTTCCCATTTAGTCTTAATACGTCTGGTACTGCTATCCTTATGGTAGTGTTGGTTGGATCAGCTTCCTTATTCAGCCCCAACTACTTTCAACTTTGTAAGTAGTGCAACTCTGAAACACCAAATAAGTGGCAATGAACTTCAACATACGCACAGTAAAATCAACTTATCTATTCCAATAACCTGTAGACTAGGGTGAGACAATCCAACAGATTTTCAATCTTTTATTTTTCTTCCGTCATATGCACAATAAACTTCCCGGAAAAGGAAAACCAAAGTAACGAAAAAATTGAAAAAGGATCCAAATCGAGGCATACTCTAAGCAGTAAAAAGGTAGACCAAACCTTTTTATATCATAATCTAGCCTTGATTAGGTTGAATGTGTGTTTCAAAACAAGCAGCACATTTCTTTCGTAACCAGCTTAGTTAATTTAATTATTTTTTTACTTCCTTTATATATATATACAGTCAACATTCAGGAAGGGAGGCAGGGGTCACACAAAAGCTGCCTGGGAAGACAGAAGGCGATGGAGCCGTTCGAACCCGGGACTCACAGGTCATAAGTTGGTGACCTAACCACTTGGCCACTACCCACCACAGTACTGGGTATATAAGCTTAAACTCGAGACCTGGAAAAAGCAAGTTCCGTTCCTCATAATTTCACCACCCTGATACGTTATCCAGAAAATTCTGATAAAAGCGTGTTTCGGGTTCCATTATTTCCGTCTGAGTAGAACTTTTTCATATCTTCAGTATCAGTATCTCACGTGCACATCACATGTCAATAAGAGCCTCATTTCGGCCTGGACACTTTTGATCTACCTAGAGGATGAGGCCACAAAAGGGAAAGACGGAGGTACATGTTTAAAGAGGTTAGGAAAACTTCTTTTCGATTAGTGTATCAATCTTTATTATAATGTAACGTATTTGAAAAATAAACAGTCTATGATTATAGTCTATTGTGCAGCCTAAATCTATCACAGAGAACCTATTTGTATACAGATTACCAGGCGTATGGTTGATTATTAACTCATAAGTCACTGTGAGTCAGGTGTAAATTACCAGACGAAGGATTAGCGACAAAGCAAACTATGACGTGAAACGTAAAAACAATGGTAATTTGTGCTATAGTGTGGAGAGTCGAATGCGAGTTTAGTACATATTGTATTGAGGCAGGAATTATAGAAGCTTACTGATCTAATCAATTGATTGCAATTCCTTCCACATCAATTCTGAGCTTCTGTGTACAACTTTGTTAAACCTTCATTCCAGAACAATAAATGTTACACTAAAGATCTTGGACAACGGAGACTTCATTGTTTTTAAATCATTGTTTTCTCATCGACAGATTTCCTGTCAATTAAAATAAAGTAAGAATACAAACCAGGTCTCACCCCTCTCGTGCTTCAAATCGCACGTGACTTGTCGACATTTCTATCTATCGACTTCGTGAGTATTCACCAGATCAGGGTTATATCGATCCATATGAATCGTTTGTTGAGCTATTAAGTCATTTCGGCATAATTACACTTGTCTCGCTCCACTTCTGCCAACTGTTTTTCCCGGACTGGGGGTGTACACACACACACACACACACACACACACACAGATTTCCTTACACACATCAATGATCGATCTGTACGCAGTAAATTTTCCGAATGTTCTAATATTTGTCTTTTTATCTCTCTAATTAATTCATCTATACAGAATCGAGTTACCAGAATTCGAGTTGTCTGTTCAACTCCCTTTTGTCCAAGTGAGTCACAGTGGGTTTTCTACCACCGAACCCCTTTTTTGGGGGGCCCTCACCTAAACAATAGCCCTTTTTTTTTTAAAAAAACGAGACGAATATCAATTACCTTGACTAACCAGATCTTCATCATACATTAGGTAAAAAGAAATGAAATCCAAAATGCACGGAACGCGGATCTGACCGTGTGAACCCATCGAGGATGAATACAACGGTTGTGAAAACTCAAATCACTTTTTGGTTCTTCTACTTAAACTATACTGATTCACACCAGCCACACATGTTTTGTATACATATATTTCACTTGTGATTCTCATCCATTTTCATCCATTGCGTTATTGTTGTCTTTTCAAATGACGGCCCATATTTTTCTGTCGCGTGTTTACCTGCCCTCAAATTCATTAGCGCTATGAGAAATAAAAGTACTGCAAATGGTACATTTTTATCGATACATTTTTGTAACTTATTGTGAGTAAAAATAAATCCGCATCATCGGTATAATGCCATCCAGATGGGAGAACATCCATCGGTAATTTGTGTTGGCCCAAAGTCTACCACATCGCTAATTTGCTAATTGATTTTCTCTTTATAGATTGCCAAATTGAAGCACCTAATTTGCGAGAAAGAGTACGGAAGAGTTTGTACTACATTCAAGTTGGGTCTGTTTGTGAACGTAGATAAATGCATGCTGGCCTCGGGATTCTTTTGCGTTGGGTTATGTGTCAATTGCTGCCCATGATATCAGTCCACAAACACAATGAGTTGTGTTTTATATTGATCTATACTCACAGGTCGTCTGAATCAGCACTCTGCTTCAAACTGTTCGCAAAAAACACGCTTGGTTAGTGTATTCGTATTTGTTTTAATTGTGTAGCTCACATAGGCCTGTATAGATGCTTATATTTAAGCTCTAAGGTACACTGATTGTCACACCGAATAAAAATTTACAAATTTATATACCACTACTAATTGTAAATCATTGCAAATCGAGCCTAGCGTCCAGTTGATCGAGATTAAGCGCATCTAACCCACAACAGCTGATACAGAATCATCGAAATGATTCTTAAAGACACTTGTTCATCTCAAATCCACTCCCCGAGTTACAAATTAGATTTGCATTGAACACAAATTAATATAACATAGGACTTGAAAAACGTCGCCTCAGTATGATTTATGGACATAGATTCGGACAGTGTTCACTAACGGCCTGTTCCTTATTGGTTAGTAGTCAGCTCGTGTAGGTTACAGGCAAATTTCTATAGGTGTTTGACACGAGAGCTCAGGTAGATATCGGAAGGAGAAGCATGTGGATGGATGGAAACCATAAGAGGACAAATTATGGTGCAGTGGATGCAGAGGGTTGACTAGAATCGTATTGACGATTTTACTGCAAGAGTTCTGTAATTATTGAATCAACTGAAATCAAGGACTGAATAGCCTTCATCCACGACGAACAGTTTTGAAGTCTTGTTTTAAAAGGTCGGGAAACACCACACGTGAAATTGATAAAGAGCATTGATGAACGAAAAAGGAAAAACCTGACTGTGGGGTTCGGAGTTGCCTAAGATTCCGTAGCTGAAAGGGGAGATGTTTCAGTTTACCATACAGTTGTGTGTGACCATCGGAGTTACCTGTCGATGATGATACCCTGGTACTTGATAGAGTTAACTTTGGACACAGGATTACAGTTAAGAGCAGCGGAGTCCGATGGAAACGAGAAGCTGTTAGATGTGTTAAAACCAACACCAGATTGATTGGAAAGCTGTTGAATTCGAGATAGATTTCCCATGAAGAAATCGAAATTCGAAGAAGAGAAAATTGGCTGACGAAACGACGTCGTCAGCATATTTTTGAATGTCTTCAGGGAGTAGAACCGAAGGATCACTAATGAAAGCAGAAAAGAGATACGGGAATAGAACATCACCTTGAAGCACACCAGGAATTATTAAATAGAGGTTTTTATTTCCTCCTGCTCCATATGGTGCATTGGAGCCTTTCTGTAAAATAGTCAGAGAGCCATGAGAACGGCTGTCTAGGAGTGCCAAAAGACTCAAGTTTGAGACTAAAGAATGATTGATAAACTGAATAAAACGCACACGGATAGTTAGAAAAAACACAATGGACAGACTTTGATGAATTTTTCATTTACTTACTAATAAAATGGATTTGAGTCGACGTGGCATCCAGTATAGCTCTGTTGGGTTTATATACAGGTTGACGGTCAAGTGGAATGCTGGTGAGTGACGGCAAGTGCCTTGGTATGGGTTTCGCAATCAACTTCGAAACTACGGAGGTCAGCGCAGAAGGAACGGCAAGAACGGCTAAAAATGAAGGCTTTGGGATTGGAATTATGGTAACATAAAGTCAGGACTCACAATAAATTTGAGAAGAGCGAGGGATCGTTGGTGCCGATCAATGATGGCACAGTCAGGCATCTTATCGAAAACTAATCACTCTTGAGTAGAAAACACAACAGCCCGGTTTAAAAAAAAATTGTTTCCGGAAGGATTTCACTGTATCTCCTCAGGTACATATTACAGTAGAAAAATATAATGAACTATCAGATCTCATCAGTTGTACAAATTCATCTGTGGGTGTTCGGCCATCTGTCTAGACAGAACCGAGCGACAGCTGTGTGGGTTAATAAACTGGTGAACGAATCATCACCGAATGATCAAGATCAAGGGTCAATCCAAAGCCGCTCACCAGCGTCATCGATCGCTCGTCACGTGTTAGAGACAGGACATCAAACGACCGCGACCACGGCACTCACCTGAAACTCTCAACTGCTCCAATTTGCGGAGGCGATTACTATAAAACGATGGAAATCTGAACTATTCAACCCGACTGAGTTATTTGCAACTCCATCCGTGGTTTCGCAGAAAGATGGACAATTTTAACACCAAAAGCTCATTTATGGTAACTGTAACTTGTTAGTTTTCATTTTTTTTTTCGACTGAGGTATGTACCTACTGAGACAAAGCGGAATTTTCCCAGAAATGAATTTTGCAACAATATACTGCTCTATTCTTTATCCAAGTTCATGAAGAGAAAAGGATGTTTCAAATTCCTCAAAAACGTCTCCCGCTTCCAACTCTGTCTGAATCATTCTGCTTCAGCCTGTCCGCGAAAATGAAACACTCTTGATCAGTGCCCAGGAATTTCGGTTGTCGGTTTTATTATGACTGTCAGGAGATCGTCACTCGGGAAAATTATATTTTATTCCATACTGTCGCGTCAGTCATGATAGGTGATTGATTTTACCATTGGTGTACACCGCCATGTATTATGATTTCCACAAATGATCCTTCTACATTACCCGCGGCAGTCAACGCAAAAGAAGTATTTTTCGATAAATTACACTGATTGTTAAAAAGAACGCAAATCACGAGCATGTGTTTCCACGGAAAGCCTTGGTCGTCAAATTCACTGTTTTCGCGTGTTAATTTGATATAGTATGAGCTACCTGCTGTTCACACTTTAAGTGAGTTCGTAGACTACATCCGGACAACACTGATAGTCTTCTATTCTTTTGGAGACTGAAGAAGGTTTCAAGAGAAACCTTAGGTAACTAACTGGGTAAAACAACATAGTCATAGGAAAGTCTAATCCAAATGTTTGATGCACGGGTTTTAACTCCGCGTTTATTGAAGCTGGAGTGTGGTGGTGGTGGTGGAGGCTGTTTTGCTGAACAGAAAGAACGTACGGTCCACGCGGTTGGCGTACAGACTGGCCTGGTTAGTTGTTTTCCAGCGTGTTTATGTTTACTCGGTCAAATTTGATCCTCAGGGGAACCGGGGGACTGAATCGTGCAATCCATTTTCCTTTCATGGCATGGTGTTTAGATTGAATTCATCTTAGATCGTTTAATTGGGTCAGTGTTTGTTTTCGTTCATCTGATCTGTTTCATATTTTGCTTGTACACTGTTGGGCTGGGTGTATGGTAGACTGCGATTCTGCTAGTCAAGATGGATGATTGTGTGAAAGGCATGTGTGTGTGTGCCGGTAGCCCTGACGAGGATCTTGCACAAGCTAACGTGTTGATTTCTATTTGCCATATCACACTATTTCATCATCCCGGCCGAGAATCCCCTTTTTTATGTTGACCGTATAATCAGGCATTTACTCTGTATTGTCTTTGCCACTTCTTATTCAATCATTATTTTCGTGGTCAAGCTTTTCCTGCTGTCCCGTTTGTTTCCAGCGGATTAAAATATTCATGAGGTGAAATTGAGGTCAGTCATTCGAGCTGTGTCGTTTTCACGCATCCCGCGGTCTAAAACTGTCAGTAGTTGTGAGTTTTCCGGTAGGGTTTTGGAAAAGATATTCTTCGTGTCAGATCAGATTAGTTCGAAATTGAACGTTTGCCTCGAGATAAAAAAAGGCTTAAGCAATAAACTAAAGAAAACAGAACAAGTGTAAAACCCAAAGCTGCAATTTGTAGAGCAAGTGTGGTGTTCTTTGACCCGAATGTGCACTCCATCACAAAGATCAGGGAGTGTACATTTTTCAGGACTGTTTCTACTTCACGATATAGATTCCTCAGAATCTTCATGTGGTAAACAAACTGGTCACCACCAATAAAATCATTTTAAATTAAACATTTAACTTCGTTTCCAGCTAAGCTGCACATACGTTACAGATTGCATATTTTGTTACCTTTGATTGGCGATGAAGTGGGAAAACCTATTTAAGACATTCAGCGGCATGAAATATTACAGGCACTGAAGGAAATTGTGCGACATGACCCCCAATTTGGGGAAATATTTCAGTTTGTCATATCGTGCTTTCATATCGAAAGCCAATGTATTGTATTGTACGTGTGTTTAAGTAAAGCGCATTTATTCCCATTTTTAACCTCACTACAATGTTCCTTGTATTGTTATTTGAAGTGATGCAACCCTAACTGTGACGATAAAAATTTAAACCAGTTGGACTGTTTTGGTTCTAAGTTAGAACATATCTGGTGTGGATCAGTACGGAAGTTTATTCTTTCTAAGAAATGTTTATTATTTTACGATTGCGTTTATTCTGATCAACACAAGTATTCGCAATAGCATATATTGTCACATGTGGTGAACAGCGAGTATACCGATAAATGATCACCTGTTATCATAATCAAATTGAGAAATTATTTGGCTACAAACTGTTCACGTGAAACCTCTTGCTATAAAGGGATTAAAAATATACTCCAAGAAACGTGAAAACTGAAGTTCAAAATTCGGTATACGGGGAAGCAGAAAGGCAATATATTAGAGAGAGTTGCATAAACCCGATCTCGGGTAATGTGACTGAATAACTCCTGAAAGAGAGAGGTCTAAGCGACCATTTGCCAACTCCTTAAGATTCGGATAATATAGTTACTCTGGTATTAACTTTGAATACAACTGGGGAATCAATTAAACGGATTTGTACCTCGATAATCCTTATTATTATTATTGTTATTATCATTAGTACATTTGAGTAATGGAGGATTTGGTTCAATTTCAAATCTGAATTTGTCATGCGTATGGCAAATGAAGAGTGAACTGAAAAGCCAGGAAACACTGAACAACTGTTTCGACCTGGTTGGGTCTCATCAACAGTGTGAATCCATCGACCCGACTGGGGATCAAACCCGGGACCTCACAGGCAGAATGCAAGCGAGCCACCTACTCGGCTACCAGACAGCTAATCAGATCGTTCTTTTTTCATTTTCCATTTACACGATATAGCACAAACCATCTTTACGAGCTGCTTGCAGGCCACAGACCTCGCTCATCTGAGCAAAAGCCTTCGGGGTTATGACTCGGTTGGAAACATTTACAAACAGACTAATTACTTCATGTGAGTTTCATACTCTGTGCCTTATAGAGCTAGAAGAACTTGCATGGAGAACATTCTGGTTGAAGAACTCTAAGATGTGCGGAATATCTTCATTCATAATGGATACCCGGAGCGCTTGATGGAATCTTTGATGCAACGACAAGGTTCGTTTCCAAAGGGGGTAATTGCTGAGAAGTCTGTGTACATTTCTTAACCATTTAAGGACGACACCTGGGCAGAGGTTGTGCATAGAAGGCTATCAAATGCCATCAACAAAACGTTCTACACAGCAAAGCTCCGAACTCGATTTACATTTAGCCCGTTGGTTTATCTACGGTCGAGGGGTAGAGTGCCCGATTCTGCTGCCTCTTACTGTATTTACTCTTTCACTTGCTCCTGTGGAGCGGTATGTTGGCCGTACAACCAGGCGTCAGTCCGAGCGTATCCGTGAGAATCGCCCTGCGTGTTTGAGAAATGGAGTAATTAACTCAATCACATGTGCGGTCGTGTTGCACCTTGTCGACACAAATCACATCTTAAACTTGACTGAAGCGTTCCGACCATTGTTAAAACGCGACGATCTAGACACGTGCGGCTTCGCATTCTAGTTACAGCAGAGGCAGTTGATATCCTTCTTTGCGACTCCTCTCTCTGTGTTCAAAAATAATCTTTGGAATCACTGAGGCTCTCATGGCCGGATTGCCGACATATGACCAGTCATGAAACTTCGGAGAAAATGATAATTGGAGACGAATTATGATAAATGATATTCATTTACACATTTTGACACAACCTTAATCTCTTGAACTTGATGCTGTAGTTTACTTTTCTATGTCATGTCAATTGACTTCGGAGTGCACTGAGCTAAAAGTCCATCCGTTGGGATGTATAAGGCCAGCTGTGACTTTTGACTGCTTTTACTATTTGAACCACGTCATATTGCGCGCGATAGCTCGCTGAATCGACCGGTCCCATTTCCGAGTTATTCAAATATTGAGAAGAGGTAGTGAATATTCTTTCGCTACGTAGCACGTATTGGTTCATGTTCGAATGTTCTAGAAATAAATCAGTGTCTTCGGGTTGATTAAGAATGATGAAAACCTAACAACATAGCGAACAAGCTTGTTTTCGTAACTTCGTCTTCAGGCCTTTACAGTTATGTGTGCATGTTTATATCTAATGTAGAAATAAATGTGATTGGTCACTTGGCAACGACGGAAGCTGTAGCAATCAAAATCACGAACCCACCACTGTGCAACACAGAAGA
>UZAN01050308.1:0-12869 GCA_900618425.1 Echinostoma caproni
AGGCATTAGTATACCATACCGTTAGGTTACTCCCCTGTAGCTTCGCAGTTTGAAATTTCGGTAAATGCTTCACGTACATCAAAAAATTCCTCGGTGGAGACGTAAGACACATTCTGACTCTAATTGATTTCATTTGTCCAAAGGTTCACTCCTGAATCCCATACGGAAGATTTGATTGGTTGGTCCGAACCACACCGTAAACACTTCGATGAACTGGAGCAACAGTTGCAACTGATGCGTGCGGCTAACAGTAATTATATTTTCTATTTGCATTTCCTATTTGTTTGCAGAAAAAAAAATTCATGCCGATGATATTTTGTCATCGTCGCCACAAACTAAGCTATCTGGTAGGTTATGGTTAATGCTAAACATTAACCACTCCTGTTTAGCAGATAAACCGACTGCATTTCTAGTTACGCTGAGATTTGCATTAAAAGCTCGGCTTTCCATGATTGTAGTCAATTTGATGTTACAAGAGTTCCGAGACATTCTCCCGTAACTGCCCTCCGATCCGCGTACACTGTTGTCCAAACCCAGGTGCACACCAAAGATAAGTGTGGATGATGGTACATATATACATTTCGGACTGCCAGAGTGCCTGAGGTGCTATGCGAGGGCAGAAGTGATAGTCGATACCGGCTACAATTGTATATTGATGGGTTATCGTTATTCCGAGGCTCATCACAAGTTTGACCAATTGTGGGTCGTCTGTTGTACCCGAACTATAAGATATTCATTGTTGGTTTGTATTGTGGAATGATGGCAGTAGTTCCTGCCTCGTGGGTGGTCGGCCTTGATAGTGCTCAAAGGCCTACACACGGTATGTTCAACATCAAACGTATCGTAAAACAGGGTTCACCACCACCACCCCGGTGCACAATTCACGAAGTAACAATGCATAAAGTAGTCGGTAAGTGAATTTGATTTCAATTTGAAATTTTAGATAACTTTGAGGAGGCTAAGACCATTTCTAACTACCTACTTGAGCACACAAATATCTTGTCGTCTTCAGTTCAGTTCTCACAGGACGAATTGTGGCTCTTGCCAATCGAGCGTCCAGATTTGTTTGCTGTCAGCGAGTTCCCGTGGCTTCCAACACTTCGATATGCAATTTTTCTGAAAGGCAGAAATATGTGGTGCAGTATCACATTCCTTTGTGGTTATGTTATAGATGGTACTAAACGCTTTCCTCAGGGAAAACCGCTAACCAAAATTCATCAAGTGCCTTTTTAAAAGCAATCACTGTACTGCAGCTTACCACTGACAGCGGCAACCGGTTCCACCACGGAATTACCCTGTTAGTGAAAAACGTTGATCTGAGCTGTAGCCTACAGTATCTTCTCTGCAACCGTAATTAATGTCCCCGCGTGCCTCTATGCGGGACCCAGGAGAACAGGTCGTCAAACCTAAGACCTGACATACCCTTGACTATTTTAAATGTCTCGATAAAGTCACCTCTCATCCGCCTCCGTGTAAGGGAGAACAGATTTAAATATCTGAGCCGCTGTTCATAGCTCTTCCCCCGTTGCCCAGCTATCATTCTCGTGGCTAGACGTTGAACCCTCTTTAAAGTGTCGACGTCCTTCCGGAAGAACGGAGCCCAAGCCTGCACACAGTATTCCAGATGCGGACGGACTATGTTTTTGTACAGAGGAACAAAGACCTCTGGTTTTCTGCATGTCATCGTTGCGCATATACGAAACAAGCGTCCTCTGCCTTCGTTTGCGGTCTTCACACATTGAGTACTGGGTTTAAAATCCCGCGTGACCACAATGCCTAAATCCTTTGCCTCGTGCACCCTTTGCATCGGCAGGCTCCTTGCTGTCTCTTCTTCATTTCTGGCCGTCAGTATCTGACATTTAGAGACATTTAGTGGCAGGTCCCNCTTCTCGGCCCACCTCTGTACTACCATTATGTCCCTTGCTAGATCCCATCCAGCTATCTTGACGTGATCTGCGAACAGAAACCAGGTATTTCGGAGATCCCGTGCTAGGTCGTTAATGTACAGCAGGAACAGCAGTGGCCTAAGCACGGATCCTTGGGGTACGCCGCTTGTGACCACTGCCACCTCGGATGTGTACGCTCCTACTTTGACACTGAACGTCCTATGTGTAAGAAGCCCATTATCCAGTTCCTGACTTGCCCATCTACTCCCAATAATTTCATAATATGCTCCAATAGATGATGGCTGACCGATTCGAATGCCTTCTGGAAGTCCAAATAGCATACCTCCACCGGTAGGCCCTAATCAATTCTACGTGTGACCTCATCTAGGAACACCAGAAAATTTCAGACAAGATCTCCTTTCCAGAAATCCGTGCTGAGCTGATACCAACAGCCCGCTATTGACTATGTAGCGGCATATTTGCCTTCTAAGTGGGCGCTCTAAACACTTACATAGTACTACAGTCAAACTTACGGGTCTGTAATTCTCGGCTTTTTGCCGGGATCCAGACTTGTGTATTGTCACTACTGTGGCTTTGCGCCAGTCGTTCGGGACAGTTCCCAGTCTAAGCAACTCTTGAAATAACTCAAAGATCGGCCCTGCTATGACGTCAGCCAGCGGTTGCACAATCACTAGGGGAATTCCGTCAGGCCCCACCGCCTTGAACCTATTCAGCCCTGCCAACTCCCGCTGCACATCCTGAATTCCCACAATGATTGAGGGCATCGTGCAGTTACCTTCAACTGATGGCAGGTTATCTGTCATCCTAGGGATCTTGTAAGTGCTTTTGAAGAACCGTAACCGGATGCGTGCTCTATCGCCTTCACTCACTGCTAAATCCACGGTCGACGATTCTAGAGTACCAACCGTATCCCGAGTGTTGCGCTTAGTTTAAACATAAGTTTTTTTTAGACTCAGTATGCCTTCATTTAACTGCACGGAGTAATCAGAGTAACAACCGGTTTGATTCTTAGCACAATACACATTGTTTCGGAATAAGAGTTCGATGGAGCAGATAGCACAGAAGATAATAGTAGTGATGGAAGAAAAAAGACAAGATATCATGTTTGCTTTTGTGCGTATCCCAATTCCCACATGCACGCACGCGCAATTAGACATGAGCACAAACTTTTCAGAGTTCGTGTGTGTGCACGCAAGGACGTAATGTTGTGGGACGTGGATGGTGTCGAGGGTGGGATAGGTAGGGTCAATAAAAAAGGCTATATACAAGGGAAAGGATGAATGTAGCTCGAAACAGAACTACTAAGGAACAAGCGTCAGGACGGATCGGGGTTCAGACACAAAAGGATAGGACAACCTCTGTAGCTGCCACGGATCAGTCGACGAAACTATTTGTTTAAGCGGGAA
Organism: Echinostoma caproni; assembly: GCA_900618425.1. Taxonomy (NCBI): domain Eukaryota; kingdom Metazoa; phylum Platyhelminthes; class Trematoda; order Plagiorchiida; family Echinostomatidae; genus Echinostoma; species Echinostoma caproni. Next base: position 3,314 of record UZAN01050308.1, read on the forward strand.
TTGGAGAAAACATGTAGTTAATCAATCAACAAACCAGAAGAAAAATGAGGTAGAACGAAAAGTTTGAAAGCTGAGAAGGGAGAAGTGTGACATCTCTGAGGTGAAAATGAGTGAAAGGCAGACAAAAGAAAAGTTCAGAAAAACACCTAAGGTGGGAGGGGATGAAGTGATGGGCGCTGTAGATGAGGTCGGTCCAAATGAATAGGTAAGCAAATGTGCAGATTAGTAAACGAAACGTAAGAACGGGATTTGAGCAACCCGAGAAATTTGATGGAGGGAGTAAATCCTACTGGCTGATCAATGAACAAACATTACCCACTTGCAAAATCGCCGCTGTACCTGATCTATGGGTGAGGAAGGACGTCTGAAGAACTATGGAACAAGGGATTGGAAATGAAACAATACACTGTGACAAGGGATCTGTACAGAACCGGAGTGAGAGGAACGAACCAGACTGAAAAGCAGAGAGATTCAATGGGATGACAAGCGTGAAAAGCAGAGCAGAGCAATATTCAATGAATGAAGGCGTGGCAACTTCACGGTACTTACGAGATCTCTATGCAAAAGCGGAAAAATGAAAGAAAACTGAAATGCATGAGCCTGTGGTTGTGTTTGTCTGTTTCAATCTGTGTACGCCAAGAACAACAACAGCGACAACAAAGACTCGGTAGAAGGAGACAGAAATGAAACCGTAGAACAGCACAGAAAAAAATCACAAGGCAAACAAATCCGCAGTCTAAGTGAACCTCATGAGCTAAGCAGGCCGCAATCTGTGGGGAGACAGTTGAGAAGCTGAGGTCTTGATACTTATAAGGGATTATGAATGCCGATAAAAGCGGATGTGAAGCTCAGACGAGTTTATGGGTTGCGCTGACAAGGATCCGTGTATAAACGAACAATGGTGGGATTTTTTAATGAAAGACTAGATTCAAGATGCTTGCATATGCGTACGTCTGTGTGTTTATGTATTGTGCTGCATAGTGGGATCATTTCACAAATGAATAAGGGAACGTAGCTAGTGTGAAGAGGGAGATCCATTCTCCGGTTCGATTTTCAAACATATCGATGAACAGCGAAAGGAGCATGGAGTTTGTGGAGGAAGGCAATCAATAAATTAAAAATTAGTGGGATACCTGGGACATGAACACTGAGTGAGAATGGGTTGTGAAAGGGGTGTAAGGAATCAAGAAATCGTACAGCAAGCCAATTTGGAATGGGATCTGTGTGCGGATAGAATAGGAATCAGCTGCTTGGGATTAGTTCGTTTCTGAACGAGGCTGTGGTCGCACGCAAGCGAGGAAGAGCAGAGGTTGGACACAGAGTCCGTGTCCTCCGGACATGATATTTGGGACTCATAATTGGTTGAACTATCACGCTGGTTATTGTTCTTCTGATGGTCATTGTTATTCCCGTGGTGGTTGTTATTCTTCTGATGCTGCTGTCGATGGCCGTTTGTTTCACTCCAAGATTGGCAATCCGTTACTGGCATTAGATCGCCATCAGAGTCAAAAGTAACCATGCTCACTGAGACCGGGAGTGGACCATTCCTTGGTTTTATATCAGGAAGGGTAGTGGACTGATTGTCAAAACGGGGAGGACTAGAACCAAGTTTCGACTGTCTGCCAGCAGCCGGTCCATTTTCAGGGTGCTCTACAGATGAAGGTAGTACTGTTGAGTTAACTAAGGGTGATTTACATGTGCCATTAGTGTGCAGAGACATGGTAGTCCGGTGCGGGATCTCATTCGTAGGTTTCGAAATGACGACTGTCGACTGTGGTTCACCAGCTAATATAAGATCACCCTTTTCCCCCAACAAATGCGTTCGCCGGGTCCATACCCGATTGTGCAAAGAACTAGAATTGACCGAATCCGAAGTTGGAGGCTGATCAAAATAAAATGCTTCTGTCAATTCCGTTGGCATACTAAATTGATCTGTATTAAGCAAATCGCGGTGATAGGCTTGATTTACAGCAGATGTGATCGGTCCCTTGGGTGTGGCTATTACCAAAGAGCGGCGTGGGGGAGACAGCACTCGACGAGTGCCAGAGATAGTATGCGCACGAGAACCGTGACCTGAGGATAGAGGATCAGGTGACAGAGTAAATCGGGTGTATGGAGCTGGGCGCCGAGACTGACGAACCGGTAGATCGCTCACAAGTCCAGTTGAAATAGGAATGCTTTCAGAAATGGCAGTCAAGCTGCGCACTGAAGCTGACGCNNNNGAGGATAGAGGATCAGGTGACAGAGTAAATCGGGTGTATGGAACTGGGCGCCGAGACTTACGAACCCGTAGATCGCTCACAAGTCCAGTTGAAATAGGAATGCTTTCAGAAATGGCAGTCAAGCTGCGCACTGAAGCTGACGCGCTGACACGGGCTGACGGATAACCCCCTGTACTACTTCCGGCAACCGAATTCGCGGTTCGGCGCTGATAATGACATTGGAGTTCAAATGTGCCGCGAATCACATCAAGCATGTGGCGGGAATCACGCAAACTTGTAGCCAGTGAGCTGAGTGAGAAATTGGATGTGGTCAAATTTGATGATTGACCGCCCACGCCNGGAGGATGGTTCGTATGTTCACCCAGGAAAGAGGATGATCCACCCCGAACACTGGTTTCAGAAAGCTGTTTCAAGGTGGAAAAAGTTTCTGCATCAGCCAGGGTAGCGAACGCAGCTTTTGAAATGCTAGACCCGGTCAACAAAGATGAAGTAGTTCGTACGCCGGATGACTCAGAGCGACGACGTGGTCCAAAGACAAAATTGCTGGAACTGGAATCTTTACGCCCTAAATCGCCGGAACGAGAAACCTCATCGTCTTCCTCGCGAATAGGTGCACAGTACTCTCGTGTAGACTGGGTTGCCGGTATTGCAGCTCCGTTTGCCAAATGAGGAGTGGCAGTTAATGAAGCGGAAATTCCACTGGCCCAGGCACCTACGTCAATTCCGTAGGAGGCGTGGCGCGTATCACACAACATGGGGGCAGAACTACACCATCCTGAGGTGCGTTGTACCGCACTGAAGGAACGATGAGGTGATCGAACAGAAGAACATCTCAGGTGAGCATTGTTATGGCATGGTGAGGGGGGCTCCTCTCCTATTCCATGGCATTGTCCATTTACCAGGAGTGTTGACTTCTCGTCCACGTTGACAGACGCATCCGAAGACTCTGAAATTGTCCGCGGCATACTCACAGTGTGCATCCGAAGTAAGTTCTTGGGCTGATCCGATGTCGTCGGTTCGGAGCCCGTGGTTTGATTTGGCAACTCTGGCCCATCCGCAAATGAGTTGTCTGAACCACATCGACTAGGAGAAGGTGCCAGTATCCCAGGTGGATATATATTGGACATTGTCAATGTAATATTGGGCGGACCACTACACCGACGATCAGCCAGCTGAGACCGGCTTATTAGTTGAAGTGTCTGCGAATAAGCAGTAGATGCAAATGGACGACGTTTGATTGGCGCTCCAGAGAGTGATGTGTCAACTGGAGAGGAGCCAAGGGATTGACGGCGTAGATCGCGCAATAGGCTTAAACTAACAGCAGCACTCCAACTGCCCACACTAGTTGGACGAGAACGATATCCCGTGGAAGTAAAAAACCGTCGCGTACGGGTGGGACTGTGTGTGGTGGAGAGAGGGCGAGGGGTGCTAAAAGAAAACCGTTGTTGTGCGCCAATCAACTGGTCGTCAAAGGACATTAATGTTCCTTGTCGTTTGAAGGAAGTTCTTAGTGAGCGTGCCCCACCACTTTCATCCGATAAAGTGTTTTTTGAGTGATTTGATGAATTAGTACGTTCAAACTCATGTTCGAGACGATTTGAACTGAAAATTCCGTTTCGATCCAGCACTTTCGTATTGTTCCACTCCTCTTCGGCAATATGCTTCAACAGTTGTGGACTGCTTTTCACGGAGATTAACGGTCGATGAGGAATCGTCCCACGACGATAATGCGGCTTGCGTCGATTTTCTCCAGGAGGCAAAGACCGCGAAGCCATTGGCGGTTGGTGAGCAGTTGACCCGCTAAAACTGCCACCACTTGCACTCCGATTGCTTAGTGATGCGTCAGATTCGGCTCCGTCAGACGTCTCCATGCCTGAACCACTTGCACGTGAACAGGGACGCGTCAGGGAATTAGTGGTCGCACCACCCAAGGCGGTACTGGTCATAGGATATGCATCGGCCAGAAGCGTGTTGGATGTACCCGCGCTATTTTGTTGATCGGCTGCCAAATCTGACCGAACACATGCTAAACTGGCCACTGTTACTAATTCCTCTTCTTCTTCGATCAGTGCCTCATGTGACGACTCTGCCAGACAGGAATCTAGAGGATGTCCGTCAGTGTTAAGCTCACTGTCGGGTAAGCACATATTGCGATATTCCTCAGCCAAATAACGACTGAACGTCGACGCTGGTTGAGTACGTTCTTCTTCCTCCTCCTCTTCTTCTTCGTCTTCCAAAATCATGCTGAATCGTCGTATACGTTCCTCCGGGTTGTTTGCAACGGCAATCGGGTTATTCTGACCGACTGAACAGACACTCCAGGGATTAACTTTCCCGGGTACCGAATCTGTAGAGTTCTGTTGTCCTGATGATTGAGTTGAACCTTGAATCTGTTGTTGCTGCTGTTGTTGTTGCTTGAAACGCTCTAATTGTTGTGCTTGTTGCGATAGTCTTTTATACTCCTCGATATAGTTTCGTTTTAGCTTCCGTTCGGCCAGCAAGAAATAGGTAGCTGCAATGTGATTGTACTCATTTCGATCCAAAGTCGCCTGGATTTCGTCGACTGTGGCAAGTTGACCCTCGGACATTTTGGAGAGAATTTCCATATGATCTTCAAACGACAAACACTCACGAGAGACCAAAGGAACAGAGAATAGCTCGATTGGTAAATCGTTATCGTCAATCCGAAGCCAATCGGCCTGTAAAACATCGTCCAAATGAGCGCGTTTTGCTGGGTCTCGTATAAGCAATCGTCGAATCAGGCTGGAACACTCAGAGGACAGATAATCGGGGATGGTATACTCACAATCCATGATTTTCGTGAGGGTTTCGCTGTCGTTAGTCTCCTGAAACGGTAATCGACCACAAACCAGCATGTACAGAATAACCCCTAAAGACCATATATCCACTTTCGGTGCATCGTACGAGTCACCAAGCAGGATCTCTGGAGCCGAGTAAGCCAGTGAACCACATGCTGTATCCAAGTGCGTTCCCGGAGTGAAGCGATTACTGAAACCGAAATCCGTTAGTTTGACCAAACCTAACTTCTCGAAGAAGACTACATTCTCCGGCTTTAAGTCACGATGAACAACATGTAGTTTATGACAGTAAGCGATTGCAGTGACAATCTGACGAAAGTATCGTTTAGCCAACCGTTCACTCAGTCCACTCCCGTGTTTCATGATATAGTCGTACAGATCCCCGCCATCTCCGAGCTCCAAAATTAGGTACAGTTTGTTCGGAGTATCGATCACCTCGTACAAACGAACCACATTTGGATGTTGAACAAGCTTCATGCAAACAACTTCTTGGAACAGATGGTCTTGAGCAATATCATCTAATTTGGTCTTGTCAATAACTTTGACTGCGACCTTTTCACCGGTAAAGACATGTCGTGCCAATTTGACCACGGCGTAGTGCCCCCGACCGATGGTATGCTGCAAATCGTAGAGGCCGGCGATTTTTGTGTCATTATCCGGGGCGTAAAAAAAGACTTTATTGGCCACTGCCTGTAATTGAAACAGAAAGGGTAACAATGTGGTTGAACGGTTAAAAACATAGCATGAGAAAAACAGAATTAATCGCCACATGCAATAGGATAACTACACAAACTCATTTACCTAAAAGCCTGCCGTTCCAATGGAACAGATAAGGATTTTTACATGCTACTCTTTTACAGAACACAATTTAGTCGATTTCGAAGAGGGGGGTGTCAATGAAAGGCTGCTTGGAGAAATAAGTAAGGTGAGGAAGATATGCAGCAGCGACTCGTATCGAGCACTGTTAAAATAACCTGAAACACTTCAGCAGTACCGCGTTCGGCTTGAGAAAACACTTGAACCCAACAAAGTCGCGACGATTTATTCGCGACAAAACATGTTCGAAACGAAACTCAGAATTCACAAAGAGAAATCGATAAATCATATCGTTAATGGTTAGCCGCGACGAATTCAATGGGACTATTGGGCTGATTCCTTATGCTGTTCGTTACAATGAGGTCTGTAATAAAACAAGCGAGTCATCTTCAACAGACGGTTGGAAGAAACAGAGCAGAAACTATCAAAACCGTTTGTTTTACGACAGATACAAACAAAGAGTTGTCGAACTTGGTACACTCTTGGTTTCAAATGATCAACAGATTCAAGCGAGTAATGGAGGATTTGATTTAAGTTCAATGGTGAATTCGTCGTGTACATAGCAAATTAAACGTGAACTAAAAAGCTAGGAGGCACTAGACAGCTGTTTCGACCTGGTTGGGTCTCATCAGCAGTGCGAATCCATCACCCCTATGTTAGTGGAAAATGAAAAACGGCCCGATCAGCTGCCCGGTGACCGAGTGGGTAGCATGCTTGCGCTCTACCCATGAGGTCCCGGGTTCGATGGATTCGCACTGTTGATGAGACCTGAACAGGTCGAAACAGCTGTCCAGTGCTTCCTAGCTTTTCAGTTCACGCTTCATTTGCTATATACACGACGAATTCACCTTTGAGATTCAAGCGAGTACACTAACCCCAATTACCCTGTTAGCAGTAACCATTGTGGGGAGCGGAGCTGGTGCCAAATTAAGGTAAGAAAATTAAGTGCACATAAAGTTAGGAAGAAACATGAGAAGGGTTAATTGGTGGTATCGAGTGAAATGCAATGACAAGTACGATAGATTAGTGTAACATAAAACACAAAGTATACCAGACGAGTAAACACCGTCCAGACTTATTTGTTTATATGGTGAAACGTGAACTGAATAGCTGAGCTCTATATAACTGTTTCGACCTGCTTAGATTTGATTGTGCCTGAGGTCGTTATTCTATTCATTTGACTCTACCTATTTTACAGCACCAACATTTATTCCTATTTCCGTGTTTTCCTGTCCAGACCTTGTCAAACATTTTGCAGAATACAGCCCAACTTATGGACTATGTCTATCCGAATCGACTGATTCAGTAGGTATCAGTAACAGTTCAGTTCAGTTTCTACAACCATTAACCATGCAATAGTGTGCGCCGGTTTTGGTTGCTGTCTTTTGGCTGCCCATTTGGATGAACATAAGGAGAAAAACAGGAAAGGTTGAAAGTAGGATCGAAGAGAGAATTAAAGATTTCATTGAACTAATTTTGCAGAGAAATTGATAAGCTGCAGGAACGCTACTGTTTACGACACCTAGCCATATCAATCAGTGTATCTAACCATCGGGTATGATCATCCCGCGTCCCCATTCAGGGAGCCTAACGGGACCTGTGTGACCCAGACTCCCTATTAGGGTTTTCATACCCTCATGCAAGGTCTTCATTTGACCACTCTTGACCCTTTTCCAACCGCTACCTGCCTCGGCAAACATTGCTCGCCGTGGCAACCTATTTGGCGACATGCGTAACACATGCCCCAGCCAAAGTAATCTATGGAGGTCGACCACTTGTTCCAGTGGGCGACCACAGCTGCCTAAAACACTGCGCCTAACCTCAGCACTGCTCGTCCGACCGCCCCACCAGACTCGTGCAATGCTGCGTAGACAACGGCGTTCGAACACCGAGAGTTTGTCTTTATCCTGTTTCCTTAATGGCCACGTTTCTGCACCGCATAGCAGAACTGGTCGAACAGCCGTAGCATACATTCGACCCTTAACAGACAGCCGGATTTCATGACGGAGCCACAGATGTCTCGAGTTGGCAAACGCCAATCGAGCCTTCTGTATGCGAGCTGACACTTCATTTGTGATGCGTCCACCGGGTGAGATATAGTTGCCCGGATAGCAAAATTTGTCTACTTGTTCTACTACTTCCCCATTTAGGGTGAGGCTGGGTACAGGACCAACCCAGTCTTGAAACAACATTTTACACTTTGAAGGTGCAATCGATAACACATTCTTCAGCAAACGAATAGCACAATAAGTTTACAGTGCACAGTTTGCATCTCACCAGGCGCGTACTAGACTACATAATATTCACGATCACAATAAATTGACAGAAATTACCGTTAATAAGTTCACAACTGTCGTGCTTTTTACCAAGGCAACACCAAAGTAACGAGTAAACCGTTTTGCTTACATCAAATAGGCTTCCATCTTTGAATAGCAATGGCTTCAGCAAACTGTGGTAAAGGTGATTTGGTGTTGGATAGGATCACTGAGAATGCAGTAGTTTGGTCGAACCGATGCTTTTTCTCAAGCAAATGACGTGCCATGGGAGAGGATGGATGTTGCCTGGTTGGTGACCTTTGACCTTTCCCCTTGGTTGACAAGTGTCCAATCACCCAGTAAGCAAAGGAATGTGTTCGGCCATCCGTTGTGATAATTGACGGTTGATTTTTCCTAAGTATGCGTCACCGCAACTGCAGATAAACTGGTATACAGTGTGAGACAGAACTGGATTGCCAACCATGTACACGTTTGTCCAAGTCGATTCCACGAGTAGAGGAAATAAGTCGGAGTTGAGCAGCTGAGAATGTGCGGTTGAGAGCTGACTTCAACCCACGCCCAGTAATCAGGCGGTCACACGTAACCCGAAGTCATCAATTACAAAACAGCTCATGACAACCAAACACAATTGTGCCCGCTTCCTTTTTTGGACTGTTGTTACGTAACTGTAAGCAAAAGGACTCGTTCTTTACCTTGATGGTGCCTTCGAAAAACCCATGAGAATTGTGAACTTATTAACGGCAATAGTTCTATTAATTTATTGTGACCATGATTATTATGTTATTTGTAGGATGCATCTGATGAGACAGCGAAATACAACCGGATGCAAATTGTGCAACGTAAACAGACAGCATTCTCTATTGAAGTTCATTGCAAGAAAAAGTTGTTTCAAATATTACAAAGGAGAGAAGTCCTATGACGATTCTAACTTTAACTTGTATGCGGCTGGCTTCTGGGAAAGGAGGAGTCGGTTTCACCGAAGTTTCGGATGGCACCCGTCTATATACGACAGAGGGGAAGTTGAAGCATGAACAAATCTAGTTCTCCTTCGGAGGCGAACATCATGGAGAGACTGGATTTCAGATCATTCGACGTTCCACTTGGTAGTGCTGATTTACATTTGTATTTGGCCGCCGAATAGGCGGTGAAAACCTGGATATGAAACCGGCTAGAGGTACCGATTCTACACCTGTATACCTGGAGATGAATAAATATGGACAGCTTTTCGATCTAGAAACGGTTTTGTTTTATAGCGTTCATTGTGACCATTTCACTCCTAGCCATCATGAGGATCCGTCGAAGATAAATTATGAAATTCTACTTTCCATGTGCTTTACAAGTTCAGTTTTGGTAGTTGAATCCTCAATTATGGTATGGACACGTTTACTTTTCATTTACGTTCACCCCTGGCCTCCATCCGTGG
>UZAN01050312.1:3058-15546 GCA_900618425.1 Echinostoma caproni
GATCGCAGCTGGTGGTGGTGTTGGGGACGAGATCACATCACGAATAGCGAAAGCTAGAGCAGCTTTCGCCAACCTGCGACACCTGTGGCGCCGCCATGACATCCGATTGTCCCTTAATGGAAGAGTGTACATCGCCGCGGTTTGTAGCGTTCTCCTTTACAGTTGCGAGACCTGGCCCCTCCGCGTTGAGGATGCTAAGCGACTTTCTGTATTTGACCACCGATGTCTCCGAAGCTCGTGTCTGGTGGGAACACCGGGTGAGCAATGACGAGGTTCGTCGTCGTGTGTTGTGTGCGGATAGTTGTTCTCCAACAGAAGTAATCGTTCTACACCGCCTCCGATGGCTTGGTCACGTATTGCGTATGCCTGCCCATTGACTACCTTTCCGTGCTCCCTTCGCACGTGCCGGACAAGACTGGAAGAAGCGGCGCGGCGGTCAGACCATGACATGGGTTAGAGGCATGAAGAAGCTGGCTTCAGCTTTGGCTTCGGTTGGTGCAGCCCGCCTTCCAGGTTGGGGCCCAAGGGATGAGGATTGTCGCTGGTTAGAGACGCTGAGAGATATGGCACAGAATAGAAGTCAGTGGCGCGAATGCTGTACGGTCTGTCTGTCGAAATCCCGTGCCCAGTAAAAAAAACACAACAACCAACACAAAAAATTGCAAAAGATGTACGGTGAAACACAAAAATTCTGTATTTTCTCATGTTTAACTGTTTCACCCCCTTTTCACTATGTTCTGTACCCCAATCCACCTATCCCGTTTTGTTGTTACTGTTAGTATTGTTGTTGCGTTGGCACCATGCTTGTCTTCAAGCCGGTGGTATATATAAATATATATAAATATATATATATTTATATATAGGGAAGGGTGGTCAGTCATAAGGAAAACATCCAGCCCGAACATACCAAGGTTTCTTAACCGTCAGATATTTTTCAAGTTCATTTAAAATAACCTTTATGCACCAAAAACGAGTGAGTTTTCAGCGTGATTTGTAGAATCCAGTGGAATGAGAAAAAAACGGGGACAGATCAGCGGATTACTGAGGATCTCGGATTATTGTGATGAACTTCTTTAGTCAATCAAAAGTGGTCCAACGACTTACTAAAATGTTACTCAAGGTGCTGGACTAAAGTAACTTCAGTGAAATAGACTACCCCGCTTATTATGGCGATATTGGCCTTAAAGTTGAGGATAAGTGCTACGCCATGGATGCCGTGCGTGACCAATGGTCCCGCCACCGTATGTATGTATTAATGTGTATTCATAGGATCTCGGTTTATTTCACACGAGTGTCTGGTATTCGATGTTCCACATATAAGCTATATTCCGTTGGTACTCATACAGAGCTTGTCGTAATAAACTGACTTCCTTGGTCAGTTAGGATGCGAACTTTTCAGGTAATGTAGACCGGTAGGTTTTGTGGAGTCTTCCGATTAGCGCGTCACAAATCGCGTCGCTTCTCGGAGCGTCGTACAATGGACGAGCATAGGATTTATTAATGCACTTCCCGTATAAGCACCGGGTAATAATCCACAAAATTGTTTCTCTAATGTCACCTGGATATTTTTTGGATATCCAGGGGATTCCGGCAAGGCAGCACTGGGCCTCGCGGCTTGTAAGTGCCATCTGGAAGTGAAATGGAGTTCAGACCAACGTTGTGAGGATGCAAAAGTCGATGAATGATAACACCGATCTCCTCCGTCTAGGTCTTAAACGTTTTTCTTCAGTTACTGGCTCCGCATGTCTAGAAATCTCAAGCGGCCTGACTTGTTTGAGCTCGCCCATTGATCGGTTTGCTGGTGTTTGTGTGCCCTCCCCATTGTGTGTGCAGTCAACACGAGCCAAAAGATGAGGATAAGGTGTCAGGCAAAGACCAAAAGTAGCAGAATTCCTCTTGTTTAGGTACTTTGGTTGATCTGAGTTCAGACTGTCAGGCGGATCGCAGTAAAAGACTTATGAACAATGTAACCATTATTTGGCAATGCTTTTTTCTACTTTTGATGCTTGTGTGAATAGAACCCTATTTTTAGTTCTAAGGTGCGCATTTATTGTTATTTCTGTCATTTCACATTTGCCGACGTATCCATTTGTCTATTCATCTTGGAATACAATTGCCGTAGATACCGTTTCTTTATCTTTTAGCGCACTGATGTCTGATGGTGAGTACATAACTGACGGTCCATTAATCGATTTGGTTACTTCTGATTGGCGGGAAGACGTATTGCCTTTTGAACATATTCTTGTACACGCTTCTTGCTTACCGGAAACGGAGCCGCCCTTGGCGGACAAACAAAGCTCCTTGGATTGCTTAACACAAGATTCTGTGGTCGAATCTCGTTGGTCGGAGCTTGATTTAGACTTTTTGCTGGCTAGTGCTAACCCCCACGTTCCACCTTATCAACCTTCTGGTGTCCAGTAAAATCCTTGGTTTGTTCAAACATGCCTTCGAATTGGTCAAATCTTATCACAAAAGCGGAGAAGTTGCTTGGTGGTCCGGCTCCTTTTATCAATCTTACTTCACTAATGTCTTCTGAGGCCGGATTTTTGGCGTCTCGCGCCCGTCGGTTAGCCGCAACAACAGATCACCCGTTTTTCTCGTCTGTTCGTGCATGCCTACGTGGGAGANCAGTATCTTCTTCGCTTCTTCCTTTCTCACAAAAGTTTTCTCCAACACGGTCATCCTCACCATCTTCTCCCTATCCGTGCGGTGGACTGATCATTTTACTCGTCGGACAATGTCGCGCGGGTAATTCGGTTGGATCAACTGTACTGTCAAATCAGCACCGCAGTCTGGCTGAGTTGTTTGAAACAGTGCACATGGCTGTAACAATCCACAAGTACGTTTAGTTATTCGGTATAGTCTGCTGCTGTGTGATGCCCTTGTCCGATTGTGACGATTACCTCCAATAAAATATTTATGCTCTCAAGCCGATATGCGCTACACCGTGAGCCACCTCTATATCTCAACAATGCCATTGGAGCCTTACATAATTCACTACTTGAAGTCGCATTGCTTAGATTCTCGGTGCCACAGCTTGACTGTGGGTTTTTATGACTAAGGGGTTCACCCCTTCTGCTATTAATCGCTCTAAGTTTTGTATGATATTTCGGTTGAAGTTGTTCAGTGAATCGGATTAAAAACGCCAGGGTGGGCAGAATTAGTCGTACCCTCATACGTTCCGACAGAACGGTCAATCTTTGAACATACCGTTTGCCTTACTACCACCACTGAACGGCAGGTCCTCGTGACTATGGGGTTCGCCCCGTCCGCTGTTCATCACACTCATGTGTGTAATAAAAAATACTAAAGACAAAAATCATTCCTCATATTACTTTCCATTAGTTTGGGAAGAAAAGGTTAATCATTGCACTCCAATTGGCTGGGAAGTTCACTTTTCTCACAATTCATTGATTCCCTAGTGTAGTTAATTGAAGCGTTGGAAGAAAACTAACGTACCAGGCTGCCTGAATTCGAGGTGTAGTTTTGCTCCATACTCTTGTATTCGTTGATCAGTCATGGTTAAATGCGAGTCTGAGATTACACCATGCTACTTTCTGGCCACCACGTTTCTATACTGTCAGTTCATTTGTCCTAATGTGATCCAATCTAAAAAAACGAACATGTCACGGGACTATAAGACCGATATGCGTTTTGCCATTCCTACATTTTTATATCCAGAAGTCTGGTTCATCCAAATAAGGAAAGCCGGTGTTGGTCTCGTGAAGTTTCGGGATCCGAAGATGAAGATGACGAAACTTGGGTAAAAAATATGGAGTTGGGAAATAAGTTAGCCACGTTGGCTGGCGATGTACTTCTGGCATCCGTGTCAACTACTCTCGCTAGTTTTCATAACGCAAAAGTGAGTTTACGTTTTGCGTATCTGTATTGTATTTTTTCACACTTTCCCCTCTCATTTAAACTGATCATTGAAGATCTGCAGAACCGATACCGTATCGATGAGTTTAAATTACGCTCAGATTTGACTCAACCTTGTAGTCAAGATGCGTAATGTCACGCATAACCTGGCGGGTTCTTATGTGGTTGGTTAGCTAATGCAAGTCCCTCAGCGTAGGCTAGCGATTTCCGTGCTTGAACAGTAGGTCCTTGTGGTTATAGGGTTTACTCCTGCTGTTCATCATACAAGAGTCTGTAATAAAACAATGTTCATAGTTTATTTTCCTTTAATAACAGAGTGGGCTTCGGCCAGCCGAAGGCGGTGTTTTGGTCCAGAATCTAGCGTATGCACACTTCTGAAGGAAAACACTAGATGATCTCTAACCTTCGACCAGGAGATTGTTTCATGTTGTGTTCGGACTAGACGTACGAATGACACGAACGACTCTTGCTTAACCCCACACGATATCGCGAAAAGACAACACAGATTGAGACAACACTCAGTGTGTTTTCCTTGATTGGATATCGATACGCAATTATATGGAACAAATCGCGCATACGAGAACAGCGCAGTGACACATCAATCAGATTGTGTCCTTGACATGTCGATTGATCGATCGGACAAACATTGGCAGATTCGTTCAGTGATCATCCAATCGGACTCGGCCTGTCTGGAGCGTTGCAAGCGTGCGTGTGGCCTGACTCGAAGGCGTGCGCGATCGGACGGGTTGCTTAAACTTCGTCCTAACACTTCACACATGTGAAGTTTCAGACAAGTTTCATTAGTCCTGCAGCCCCGACGGAGCCTCACTCGCTGTCCTGAAAGAATGTGCTGTCTTCCTTTCCCCTGTGCTAAGTGAACTTTTCAGTGATCGTATTTTGCAGCAACGTATGCCCGAATGCTAGAGTAGCTTCTGTCACCCCTGTACTTGAAAAAGGATCCTCAAAATTCCGTCCCCATTGCCTAGACCTCAGTTGTCTTGAAGGTGTTTGAGAGGCTCCTCCTCAAGACCCTGTCCGCACAATTCAATGTTGTTGACCCGAACCAGTTTGCATACACCCATTCCCGTGGTACCCTGAATGCCCTTGCTTATCTGTCCCACTATGTTTTATCTAACCTGGATAAGAAAAGCAAGGCTGTACGCATGTTTTCTTGACTACAGTGATGCTTTCAACATTATTGATCGACAAACTTTATTAAATACCCTCTCTTGGGGCGGAATTCAACCTTCTACGATTGAACTCTTGGCCAACTATTTCTCCAACCGTCAGCAGTTCACACGCTACAAAGGTCGTGCATCTTCACTGCTGCCCTCCCCAGAAGGCGTACTACAAGGTGCTATTTTATCCTCTTTTCTATTTTTCGCTTACATTTCCTCTATGCCTGTGAGCAATCCTTCCCTTCCCACCAAGTATGTAGACGACATAATATTCGGACTGCCCTACCCCAACTCATCATTTCAAACGACTCTGAACTAGTTGAGTGGTCACAACAAAGGAACCTCCGCATGAACCCCCAAAAATGTAACGACGTAATTTTTTTGAAAGGCCAAAAGTATGATGAACTATCAAACGCCAGCCCACCTTTATCTATCCTCAGTGACCAGGTGGAACGACAACCGTCTGTCAAATACCTGGGCGTTATTTTCAACCGTAACCTCGCCTGGTCTGACCACGTCAATAACGTTTTTCTGAAGGTCAGGAAACTCACGTTTTATGCTTTACGTCTTGAATAACTTTCCATTCCAAACCATCTTATCAGGCGTTTTGTTTTTGCGTGCGTTTTGCCTCACTGGCTCTATGGGTCCCCTGTTATCTTCCCTGGTCTTTTGAACAAGGACCTCAAACTCATTTCCTGATCCATCAGATTTCTGTCAGCTTGTAGTCTCATACCACGGGAACATCTAGCACAGTATGTGGTTACACATCACTTCAAGTCCTGTAAAACATTCTCCAACAAGATTTTATCTGATATCTCTCATCCTCTTTATTCCGCCCTCAGTCGGTGCCTTTCTCACTCATCCACCCGTTCCACTCACAAACTTTTAAAGACACGCACTGAAGCTTACAGGCGGTCTATTNAGATTTTTAACAAACCATGAACTTGTTGCAGGAAATCTGCGCCAAATGTTACACTAAATCCATTCTATACACCCGGGTATGCCACTGATTTTGATGTTGCTGTCCTTTTTCACGTCCTTTAATTGCTGAATCACACTGCGGTTGTTGTTTTTTCCACTTTTTGTTCACACTATTGTTATGTGGTTACTGAATATTCACTTTTTGGGGTGTACAAAACCATTCCTTGACTTGACTTGATTTGACATCAATGTGGATTCCAGGAAACCGAAGCTTTCTGAGTCTATTTCTCTTGTCCAGCCGGTGTGTACTTTATCCGTAATGGAATGTTCCGATCATCCACGACGAGCAGAAACTGAATTTTTTTCCGTTCTTCCTCATTTTTACCAATCCAACCATTCTCTTACTGATAAAATACGTTGAACGCGACTCATAATTCCCTCAGTAACCCACATTTCGTTTTATGCATCTGTTACTGGGAATGCCATTTATGGGTTTCAGTAGCGTAGATCGCCTCTTACTTGACTTTATGTAATAGTCATATTTCCCGCTCCCGCACTCATCGATCTTTGTTCATACAAACAAGATGCTGACTGAACAGAGCATTTTCCATTGATGTATTTACCTAAAGGAGACCATGGCGTGCAATTTTTCCTGACTCTTCTGAAACGTCTGATGCCATATGACTCCTGGTAATTATTCTTATCGTCTGATCAACCTGATAGAAAGAGGAATGAAGTGCTCTTCAGAAACAGTCTTTCATTACTCTTATTATGTGGTGAAAGATGCCGAAGATTTTTTTTAATCCCCCTGGGTTAATAGTGCGTTTCATTTTCAGTGTATTCACTGGTAACCATGAGTCTTGTCTGGGTCCCAACTGTACTGAGAATGAAGGTGTGTTGTTTACTGCACACTGTGCTGAGGACTTCTTTTGATTTCCGTTTAGTCCTCTATAACAAATTCGAATTTTGTGACTCTCGTTTTATGATCCTGTCGGCAGATCGTCGACGTAGTGTCCGCAGCAATTGGTGATATGCTGCAAGCTGAGTTCTATGCCGTCCCACAGGCATTTTTCCACGGTCGAGGCGAATCTCCGCTTCCTCAAGAAAAACTTCAGCCGGAGTTTCAGCACCTAGCACACAAAAACTGGCTCCAGTACATCGGTTCTTCTCGAGGCTCTATTATGGGAGGCTGCTGTGAATCCGCAGTACTTCTGAGTGAAGCTCGACTCAGACTACCGGTAAACGATCGTCATGGTAGTAAAGATCGCGACTCAGCATTTCTGGCTCGTGAACTAGGCCACGATTGGGCCACTCTTCTAAGATTGATTGAGGAGCGTGAATTCGTTCGACGAAATGAGGTAACTCTTGAGTTTTCCATAGTTTATTGGTTGCGACTGTTAAATGTGGTGTGTTCATTTATTCTCGGGAGTTCGATTTTCTCAATACCAGTATCGTTTAATCGCATTTATGTCCCTGCTATGTATTTCTACACGTGTTTCCTAAATGTGAGTGGTAGTGGCGCAGGGGTTTAGTCGTTGTCACTGGCGCGCTTTAGACCCTATGGTTCGGGGTTCGAGCCCCGACACCCGACTTCGGTGGTAGGTAGCTCTGCTGCCGTCCGGTCCAACCAGCCGGGCCTTATGTGGTTCGCCACTCCAAGTCTCGGGGTTTAGGTTGCCGGTTTCCACCACTGAACAGCAGTTCCTCGTGACTATGGGGTTCGCCCCGTCTAGTGTGTATAATAAAAAAATACACTGAAACAAGATGGTCAACTAACTCTTGCTGTGTACCAGATGATACTGAGTACCACCAGTACTACTATTACGAATGTTTAGAATTTCCGTTAGGACTGGGCTACTATTTGAGGACTATCTGTTTGCCGCCATTTATTGCCTAACTGTCTTGTTTCTTTCAAATAGCCGTTAGGGTATGATGGTGGTCTTGCTTCGAGAAACCGTTGGATAGGAGAGCCAAACCGGTTTGCAGCACTCTCTAGTCGAGGGAAATTGCACCCAAGGAGTCAATAATTTACTTGGGAAATGCCCCACCCCCGCCTGTTGTGTTTGTCCACCAACTAGTAACGACCGAGGAAATTATCCGTACATTTTACTTACACTCTTCCCGTCATAGGAACATGTTCGTGAATCTAATATCACAGCAAGGCATGTACATCTGCTGCCAGTAATACAAATGACTTCTAAAGATATTATTCGAGGCGAAGTGACCTTCAGATTATCATGCTTAATCGGGCTTAGTGACAGCCTGGCCCCATCGGGGACATTGCTGAATGCTAAGTGCTACGTAAGCGGTGATGTCGAACTTCCAGTGTTTCAATGTGCCCCCGTGAGGTTTGCGTGGTTAGAAAGAATGCTGTTCCTTTCGTGACCATACACTCATAATCTGGTGGCCTTTGTGCATTAACTTTCGGTTGTTCATTCATTCAATCAGTTGTTCACATCATAGTTATGTTATCTGTTAATGTTGGTTATGTTATCTGATAATTGCTAAATCAAATCTTCCATTGAGGATTGTGTGATATACGCACGGTATGTGGATGATATTCTGTGTGTGATCAACACGAAATCAGGAACAAACGAGCTATTGAGCAAGTTCAATTCACCAAAACATAAGATTCACTGTAGAAATAGAAAACGACAACTAACTGGCATTTCTAGACGTTTGTCTGAGTCGTAGATTGAGTGGCTCGATGCAACACTTAATGAATAGGAAGGCAACTTGACAGGACCAATACACCCATTTTCGCAGCTTTTTGCTGCTCAAATTGAAGAGGAATTTCGTGCACTGCCTAGCGGATAGTGCAAAGAACATTTTTAGTGAGGACACAATATAAGAAGAGCTCCGGTTCTTACGTGCTATCTTCGCACACAGTGGCTATCCCGAACGACTGGTTAGCAAGATAGTTCACTGCAGTGGAGACATTGTAAAGAGGCTGGAGTCAGAAAATAGGTCCGCATACATTACCTTGTCAAGAGGGATAAATCAGCAGAGGTAATACAAAGGAAACTATCCGATGCTGTAAGACCTATGCAGCAAAACTGAATGTTCTTTTCGCGTCCCAGCCAATTTTGTGTTTACGACTGAAGGACAAAATGCCGAGAACACCACCCCGCATGGCTAAATACAGAAACGATTAAGTCCCTCACTAGTGCAGTGGTTTCATACCTAGATGAAACAAATCACACTGTGACCGGGTTCGTGGTCGACTATCAAGGCAGGTTCGATGCCGCGGAAGCGGTAGGAATTTGCCTGCACAACCACACACTGTGTGCTGAAAAACAACTTGTGAAGTTCCCCAGCCCCCGTCCCCCTCCTCCCTCCACACACGCCCCATATCCCAAGTAGTCGGATGAACTAACAACTATGTGATCATTGAGAATTTCGTACCCGGTTAGAAGACGAAATTATACCCAAATAACCTATGGTGCTAATTTTCCCTTTCCCAAAACAGTTGAATACTGATACATATATATATCAATATCGTAATATTTATTGTGATGTATTGGCATGAATACGAAAACGAACTTGTTCGCCATTCTTTGTTCTATTTGAAATGTGCTCTGTGAGATTGTATGCACAATTATCTGTTAGTAATTGATAGAGTCTGTTTATGAATGGAACCATATTCATTAACACTTACGATGCTCACTTGTTGCAAACTATTCTTCGTGAACTATTGTTATTTCTTGAATCCCTACTTGGAGTGTTTTTTATCGGAACAAGAACGAAATACCATATCTGTTAATTTGCTATCAGCTTCTCGTCAGAAGGTTGTTTTTGCACCTGTCGCCTTATGATGGAAAATCAAAACTCCTGAAGATAGATAGTTTGATGCTCATTATCCTGGCGAATCAGCGAATGGATAGGACCTGTCCAAATAATATCTCCATTAGGATGCAGCGACCAAGCATTTATGCTTTTCGATTACATATACGATGCCTCTATAAAAGAATGACTGAAAATCAACACGCTTACCCTCATTGAATACAGAAAATTTCAGAACCTTGTTGCTTGCAAGCAATGAACTCAACCAGAACAGCCTAATCTAATAATGCCCTAGGATGCGTCTCATTGGCACTCTAACTAAACCCATAAAAGCCACTACGAAAACCAAGCCTGTCGGTACATACACGATTATCACCTATTCGCAGTCGAACAAAAAATAGGTACCGCAGCAATTTCTCCTGTCGTAAGTTCAAAAGATGTCTAACTGCCGACACCTGGAATAAATATATCATGTTGAAAAACCTCTGCGTAAAATTGGTGGAAGAATATAAACGAAGTTTAAAAAAAAACCTGGCACAAATTTATTTCCAATCCAAAGCTTCTAAATCCATGCCACCAGAAAAGTGAAATACGGAATACTGGCACTAAGGCATGCAGGACGCGTTTCCACTACTACATCTGGAACAGCTGAACTCCTAAAAGTTCATTTCTATGAAGTGTTCACTTCAGGTGGTGAAGCCGGATAGCAGCTTTGGTACCTTCTGCTAAGTGTTGTTAATCTAGAGACTAGTGATACTACAAACAATTTGTATCTTAACCATATCGGGTCGTTCTCTTCTCATATAGGACATAGTTGATAAACAAGCCTATCGTTGGTCGTGTAAGATAAAACAATGAATCGGCCGGTCTACTTAAGTCTAGTTAATAGCATTGAAAATTGGGCTCTGGTTCAAGCACACGCAGAAAGCGCCCCCTGTCAAATAACTCTACAAAATTACTACCATTCAGTCGGAACGAATCAATGAAACTGCTCTCAGTCATTATGTTCAATAGTCTGAGTGTAATCAGATCGTCAGGATGTTCGTATATGATTCGAATCAATATGAGGTTCGGTCTTTCCGTGTTATTCGATCGAATGATCCGCTAGTCATAATGACCAAATCGATAGAGTGTTTTGAATCTGAGTTTTAGTTTAGTTTAGTTTGTGGTTATCGATTTTGCGTAACCCAAACTGCGCCATGTTTTTCCCACTACGATTGCTCGTATGAACGAAGCTTCAAGGCGAATCGCTCACACGCCTTATCTTCAGCTTTTTCCTCAGCTATTGTTCACAACTTTGTTCAAGGCTACCACATTGAATATCGTTTTCTGCTTGATAGTTTTAATTTTCGGAAGGACTTTTTGGACCGTGAGAAGTAGCAAATTTCGATGTCAACCTAAACAACCGCTATCCTACCAGCTTGGCTGTGGGAGGGGGGGGTCTCGTCTTTCAACGATCCAGCTGTGCAATACAAGAGAGCAGTGAGGTTATGACGCTGATGGATAGCCTGTCTAATTAAACGGGCAGAGTTCTACGAAATTTATTCGACCATGGAAGCTCCTGATTCTATCACCCCGATTGTCTCCGTCTGTTATAATTCCACAAGTTCTGTGCCGGGACGAGGAGAGCTGTATATTCAATGAACAGCATGGACTAGGGTTAAATAAGATTACAAAAAAGGAAACATCTAATTTGAAGCAGTTGGTTAGTGTTTTATTGAACGTCTCTTTGTCGGTGATCATCAGCCCGACAGTCTGTTTGTTCCTTCCGTATTTACAATAGAACAATAATTCACGCCATTCGGAGATGCATTGAAGAGTCAATTCTTTGTGAGCACACACTACTCACAAAAGTGAGAAATACCTCATAGCAATACGACGCACCGTGCGGCATTTCATTTCTCGCTTTATTGTTTTGATATTTTTTTTCTAGGACGGCGCAACGCGTTTACGATATCAGTAGCTAATGCGCTTCTCAAATCCAGCCTTTGTTGTACACGTGGTCATTTATTTATAACTAGGAGTTGCGTCGTTGTTTAGACTAGAAAATTGCCTGTTCACTGTGCCAAAGGTACATTCAGAAGCCAAAATCAACTTCCAGCTTCTTTCAAACATTCCTGTGACACAAAGCAAACTGATTGGCTGATTCAGCTACTAGTGGCAAAACATGAACAAAAAGCAACCTCTACAAAAATCACACGAATGCCGCAATATATTACAGCTCATCAAACATGCAACGATAGCACTAGGACTAAAGTTTATGGGTGGTTTAACGGTTATCCGAATTGTTGTTTCCTCAAACGTGTATCTGAAGAAAACGCAGATACCCTTCCTTCACACGTCTCCGCTCGAATAAATGGTCAAAGTGCAATCAATCGCAGATGACAGTTGTGCCTTCATTCGGTGTACGCTTTACAACCGCATACACATGGATGCAATTCCTGCTTCAAATATGTATATCGGCGGACCATCGGTTTCAGAAATCTTATTATGTAGGTAGGTAGGTATGTAACGATGTGTTTACTCGAAACACGTTAATGGCACAGTTTTCACATCTGAATTCCGAAATTCATATTCTAGTTGCACTGCGCTTGGTTCCCTGTAACTACGAGTTCCGTTTGACCTTGTTTTAGGCCGTCAATTTATCCTTCTAACTAAAACGTAGGCATCCCCCACTCACAAGATTCATAGCAATTAGGCAATTAGAGTGGATTGAGATTCTGCGTG
>UZAN01050314.1:1727-20625 GCA_900618425.1 Echinostoma caproni
AAAACTTATTCACTTGCTCTATTACTTCTCCAGTTAGAGTGAGGCTCGGTGTTGGACCGACCCAGTCTTGTAGCAACATTTTACACTTTGAAGGTACAAACGTATACCGAACCTGGTTACACTAGCACTCAAACTATCTAGAAAGGATTGCAGCTGATCTGGATCTTCATTTAGTAACGCAATGACGTCTGCATTATCTAGATCAGACAACCTGCCCCCTGGGAGTAAATTGATGTCATTATCCTCGCACGAGGATAGGGCTGTTTCCATAATCAGATCCTCTAGTTCGGTTTCTGCGTTTGTTGCCAGAGTGAATAATATAGTTTTCGTATAGAATATTTCTGAGGGTGCGTGTTAGTTAGTGGAGTCTTTAGTAAAAGCTGCACCGGTTTTGGGGTGTTACTGTTGAACCGGCCATGTCAGTATGTTTAAGCACCTTCGGTCGTACCTTGTTTTGGTTCTAATGACCCATTACCGTTTTTGATCGACCGATCACTTCCTTCATCCGCACACACAGCACGGGTTTTAGCATGCTCCGTCATGTGATCTGTCTCATTTAGCTGTCGTTTGACCTTAGTGACTAACTTCAGTTCCAGTGTGTACTTAAGCCTTCGTTGCATTCATTGCTTTTCCTAGCACACGTAATGTGAAATGGATTCTGTACTGTCTGTTAACCATAGAGACTTGCTTTCTTCCTCCGCCTCATCCCTCGGGACCCGCTCACTCCTTATCCACCTTACACATTCTTCCTTACTTTGCATTTGTTGTGCGATTCGTGCTAGCACTTAAACTTCCGTGGTTGAAAGACCCGATAAGAGACCGGTCTTGAAGCAACCAACGAATGATAATTTTCTCTTGAGAAAATCAATATCACAAGTGGGGAAATTATGATTTGAATTACCATCCCGTTTCCTCGCAAACCCCTGTCTCTGTAATTAGTCATATTCACAAGTCATGTCCTCTTAACTGGATTTCGTAAAAATAAAAAAAAACGGTCAATTTCGCATGTGAAAATTGTGTACTTTCAGTTGTGAAACAGCTATTTTCACTTCAAAGCAGCCCATGTTGCGCGTCGATTGATTAGTGCCTCGGTCACATCTGGTGCGTAATCTGATTGGTGAAACCCTACTTGGCCACACCACCTACCCGGAGAACTTCCGTTTCTATCCGGGTCGTCATGTGAATCTGCGGTAATCGATACACTGGTCGAGTAGCAGAGATAGAATAAAGATTGAGCCAAGGACGTGAAACGCGGATACTGGGATACGATGATCAAATGCACAGCCTGTCTTTGTTTTAGTAGTGGATACAGGTTAACACAAAATGCGAAGGCGGTATGTGTTGAACATGACGATTGAGAATCGGATCTAAACCGAACGTTGCATATCAAGTGTGTGTGATTACAGTAGAACAGTTGTGACTAGAACCGATTAGTCTAGGTGACCTGTGATGCTGTTCTTCATTTGCACGTACTAACGCACTTGATGCTTCAATCAGCGCGTGACGCACATACATACGTCCACACGTCTGGACCACACAATTGCCTGTTTGTTCGTCGTCCAGTTGCCGGAATGCACTAATCATACGGAGCGTCGTGTTCGTTTTCTTTTTTCGGCGAATGCCTTGTTAATGACGGTCATTTTGTTCACTCGGAATAATGTTGTACTTCACACTGGGGAAATAGTATTCGTTGTCACGATCCTGTATGCAACCCACTACTTGGTGATCAAACTAGGGGATTATGTGAAGATGTAGATTACTAATAAGGTGTTCTATAGTAAACCAGGTCCACTTCTGTGGACAAGAGCGATTCGATATGCAGGTGTATACCGTGTTGTAACAAATCTGATGTAAATACCTGTGGAAACGTTTTAGTTTAAACCTGAGTTTTGTCCGGTTTTTATGCAAATTCAGAGCGGAAATATTATAGAAATACTTCTCAGCAACCGTTGGCAATTTATTTCTTTTCGATATTAGCTTTCCGGTTGGCTGCGCAACTCTCCTTCACACCTGTGACATTTTTTTATTTTATGACTTCATCAATTGGTATTCTCATTTCTTTCTCAGGGATGCAACCGTTCGAAGTCCGAAACCGACCGTAACCGCGTCCCCGCTTGCTGAGTCTGCGTCCGCATCAACTCCTAAACAACTAAGTGGTGCTAGTAGACAACAACAACAGCAGCGCAAAGGTCGGAAGAAGGGGCGTTGATCATGTGATTTTGTTCTACCGTAAATTGTCTCGAACTGTGACTGTCCACCCATGTCTCCATGATCGTTGTGGTCACTCTGAAGCTACCTTGTGATTTCTCACCTTGACCCGCATTGCCGATCAATATTAAAGTGTGTATCATGTTTGCAAACGACTTGTTTCTTACATCACTGGACTGTTGACCTGAAAGGGTAGAACTAATGCTTGTCTTTCATTCTTGGTGTAGAGGAAATGGCTTATCAATACTGTCTTTCATTTGGGATGAATCGTTTTTTCTCATTCAATCAATAAACTGATCGATGATCGATCTAAGTAACCTTTTATGTTGTATAAATTTTGATTTACTATCCCGAGAGACAGTTCAAAACCTTGATGTGGGCTTCCTCACGCGAGAGGTGTATTTTCTGAAATAATTAAGCTATTGTTTCTTGCCGATTGTCGAGCATCAGTCAAGTCAAGTATTTGCTTTATGCACCTGGAAAGGTGGATATTCAGCAGCCACATAGTCAACCAACAATGATCAAGCAAAATCACACCAGAATTTTGGTAAGCAAGGAGAAGAAAAATTTACGATATGAGAGTTCAGTTCCCAAGCGATGCGCTCTGGTTTAACAAGAAATCGGGCAAGGTAAAGCACCACATAAGATGTAAAGGCGGTCGTACGAGAAAATATACATTCATAACGGGACCGGTTGGAAGAAGAGGTCCCATACTTGATAAGATCTTGTTGTAACGGATGTGAAGGGTTGTTTATGATTGTTTTGGATAACGAAAAGCGTGACTTTGTATGCTGTGAAACGATGAAGTGATAGAATTCCATGGGAAATCCCGCTACTTCTTGGTAAATGTGCTAATGATCTAGAAAGCAAATCCTTGAGCATCCCTGGGGACTCGTACAACTATAGGGGCAAAATGCAAGCAAAAGGAAAACGTTTCATCAAGAAGCGAGGGATGGATAATGCTTTCAGGCGTAGGGCATAAAATGGATATTTCCAAACAGAAATAACTTGGTCAGACCAGCATAAATTTCGGCCTATTAACACACCGAAATACCTGACATTTAGGGGTTGGATAAAAGTATCTTCGCGTATGTTCAACGTGGGATAGGAGTCCAGGAGATTAGCATAACGACTCCGTCTGAAGTGAGAACAGCATGTCTACGCATTTAGAGGAATTGAGAGTTATGCTCAGTGGACCAATCAGCAAGGTTAGCAAGGCCAAGTTGGACGGTGGAGGTGACAGATGCATCAGGGTGGGCCATCCCGACCACAACATCGTCCGCATATTCAATGGCCAGGGAACTTTGAAAAGTAGGCATGGATGAAATATAAACGGAAAAGAAAAACGGGGACAAAATGGCACCCTGTAATACGCCTAGTGTAGAAATTAAGGAAGAGGAGGAACGACCAGGGTAACGTGTGAACTGTGATCGATTTGTGAAATAGTTTGTCACCGTGTTTCAACATTCTTGGAGGTACTATGTGGGGAATGCAGCTATTCGTTGGTTGATTGCGAAATCTGTCCATTGGTTTATGCAAGCTGCTATACTTTTCTATAGCAAGGTGTATTCGAGGCGAAGAGTAGCGAGCGGTACGTTGGAGGTTATCATCAATCTTCTCCTTTGTACGATCAGTGGTCTTGATGCTAACTGGTGGGTACTGTAAAAACTGCGATCCAGATTCATTTGAGGAAATAAACGCTCGATTTCACGGTGTTCCTTGGGCTCGGTGCTATCCATTGGGGCAAATCGATTGAGATTAATCGCATCGTGTGTGTGTGTATCGTATAAATAACTGCACCGGGTACAGTGGATCAGTGCATTAGGTGCCTCTGTGATCTGCGTGTGCTTGACAAGATGTTGAGTTTCGACTACGTTCCAGGTCAGACTCAAGCTTAGACATCAGATAATTATCGTAACCGGTGCACTATACTGTTTGACTTACAACCCGTCGCACTCCAAACAACTGGCACTCATTCTGACAGCCAATCAGAAACGCAATGCTTTCACAGTGAAAGGTGCATTTGAATAATCCTCGTGATTTGAGGTTAGATGATCTGTGAGGACAATCGACCAGTTACAGACCACTAATGACCTCTAAGAGACAAATTCCTCTTCCAGCTACTCTAGGCTTATTCACTTGAGCAATTTCCGTCGGGTTGTCTGATCCCTACCGGTCTCAAAAGTGCAGGTGGTATCAGCTTCAAGAATGTCATGACAAAGGGTAACGTAATGCGAAAGAGCTTGAACATTGATTCCTTTAAACCTTCACACAAATGCTATAGAACCTAATAATTAGCAATTTGAATGTCACCGCAAACTTAGTTGGTACCAGGTTCGCTTTTTAAGGGAGTAGTTCTGCTGAATTGACACTGACATTGACTAATCTGTTCTCCACAAGTATGCATTAAACTCAACCGTCGTAGTTACGGAGAATATAATTCTACGCTGAAGTTATTGAATTTTTTGAGTTATTTCTACACTTCTACTGTGTTGGGTTAATAATTTCAACAATTCAAAACCAGTTAGTTCTCGTAATATTATCTGTCCGCGAGTCTCCCTGATAAAAGGTGTTGCGGACCACCAATCTAACTGCAACTGACAACTCAAATGAACTAGGTCATAGGCAAATGACCGACAAAGATCGACAAATAACGGCAGAAAGATCAGCGCTAATGTAAATGGCTCTTGCATGATCCTACCTATTTAGCCCTAAATATCCCCGTGCGTTCCTTGCAATAGGATAATATCTCGCGATGCGCTACCGGTCGATAAGTTAGACGTGTCGTTACTGTAAATGCATTCTTGGGACATATTGTAACAAGCATCATCGTAGGAGGGAGTCAGGGGGAAGAGATAAGGTTTTACGAAGGACATTTTCGTCCAACCAGTACCGACACAATTTGAGCCGAAACGCTCAAACGGGATCCCTAAACCTAAACTGACATAGGGGTGAAAATACACATTTTGGGTTAGGTTTTTAAAAATTATATGATATATTGTTGGAGAAGAGAAAACAGAGGAAGCTAAAGTGAAAATAGAATAGTAAGGGAGAACCTAACGGAAAATTTGAAAAAATGAACTATAGACACGGGGAACAGAAGGGACTGAGGAAAGCAGCCATCAAATTGTATTGAACCACAAGATACACCTGGACGGTTTATAATTACCGATTGAAAGAGGTTGGTAGTAAGCCTTTTCATTATGAGCGCTGCAGATAGTACACGTATATCAGCAGGTGACCGTCATAGATTCTAAAACGGTCCATGTCTCAGTTGCACTACTGTAGAGGACCAGTATTTGACAATTACTGATCATTAGCGTAGACTGGACCCAGCTATGGTGCACAGGCGCATACGCAATCTGCCGCTGAACCGCGCACGTGTGCTAGGATTTGAGAATCGTGTAAATAGGGCTTTTTAGTAGTTCGTAGATAATCGAGTTTTGGTTTAATTAGTTTGCTGGCATGTAGCTTCACTGTTCAATGGTACGACAGCTGTTTTTTGTACACGAGGGCTCAGTATTAAGCCCCTAGTTAGACTGTATCTTTCAGCGCTTAAAAGTTTGCATTGTGAGCAAAATAAGAGATTAAATTTGAAATAGCGACTACCTTAGTTAAATTTAAATTAAACAACATTCAACGAACCAAGCATGTCTGATTAGCGCTTTATCGATCCATTACATCGCTACTCGACCGACCTAGGTCAGTGGCCATGGTACTCGTTCATTTCTGTTGAAAGCTGAATCCGTCAATCATCAAGGTAAAAAAACAGTCAAAACCTACTCGCTTCGGCGGTTGGTCCAAACAGGGCTTGTTCCCGGTACGCGTTGCTGACTGTGCTACAGCTTAATCAACCCAAGTATATTCGCCCGGCTATGAAGGTCTACTTCGCGCTTCAATCAGCCAATCCAGAACAATGGTTAATTTAGTTACACGATCAATCTGCCAACCTGTGTCTGGAGTTTGGTAATTGTACTCGAGAGGGACAACCGCGCATTATCACATGATCTTAAAGGTAATTCTTTGACCGGCCTGTAGATGCGTTCATGCGCCTGTGATTATGTTCACTATCCGCAACACTCGATTACAAAACGGAATACTGGTAATTCCGACGTCGAGGGTAACGGGATCAGTGTCACAGTCACCCTCATCCAGTATTGATCGACTTCGTCAACAACGTTCACTAGGCGATCCAAAGAGTGGCTCACTGCCATCCATGTTGCAATCGGCGGATAGATGCACATGCGCGTGCACGAACCGGCGGGAGATTGTGTGCGCAGGCTGTTGTGCACTAGAGCTGGGTTCAAGCTACCCAGAATTACATGGGCGGTTTGAGGATCTGACTATAGGAAAGAGAGAGGAGGGGGGACGCGGTAATGTACTTGAATAGTCGGACAAAAAAACACGACAACCTAAACCTTAAATCGGTGAGGTCAGTCCACTGCGTCCGGTCATAATGCCGTCGGAGTAGTGCACGGTAATGCAAAACAATTTCCAACGAATAGTGGACAGTCGGATCGAAAACATTTTGAGCGAACGGGTACATATACCCACTCCCGTCTAAATAGAGATAAAACAAGAAACCAAAGGTAGAACAATTTCTATTTTATCATACACTGAGGTGGGATATTCAAGCAGGATTAGGGGAAGAATTTTCGTTTTCGTAGACCGTAATCCCAAGGTACACCGGTACGTTGATGATAAGGTTCGTAAATATCGTCCGGATAGTATTTTGGTAGTCGCCACTCCTCATTTAACATATTGTTTAGCATGAATGATGTGGCTCGATTGGTCAGAATGTGTTCTTGTAATTTTTCTCGTAGTAATTCCGGTTTACTGGAACGAGATGCAGTCACCATGTGAATGAACATGATTATTGTGCATGTGAAAAGAAGAGGCGGAAGTTGACGATGAAGGATATGTGATCGTAAAACAATGCTAATGCGATCGAAGATAAAAAGTTGAATGCGATCATTAGACAAGACGTGCTTTGCTGAGGTTGGCTCCCTGCAGAATCTTGACAGTTCATCCAACTTGGGTATCACAGATATCCCGAGTGTCGCCCGGCTTTTCTTCAACAATGTATTTCCACCCCTTGGACGATTAAGTACAGACTACAGGCTGGTAGGGTGTTCACAAACGGTAAGCCATGGATCCCTAGGAGACCACTCACCATTTAACGTGAGTTCAGCATAGATTCCTGTTAAACGGTCGGATTTCTTTGATACCCGTTTGATCAGCCAGTAAATTTCGTCCCGCCCCCGCGGCGAACAACTGTTTTCGCATAACATACACCATTTTGGAGAGGTTTCCGTGTCCCGTATACGCTCAACATGATTTCATTTGCCTGTCACGCGGTTTCCGGGGCGTGACCGTTGATGCACGCCTCAGCTTCTTGGGGTCACCGTTGTAAATTTGATAAATTACGGAAACTAAGTAGGTGAAATATACCCATGAGGAAATGAAAATTTACCATCTCACAGATGCCACCTACCTCTATAAGATATCTGTTGCACCCAAAGGCATAACATGAAAAAAGGTTTCATACATTGACTTACTCTTGAATAAGAATAGGTTGTTTCACTTCTTTGAGATTAAGTAAGTATAACAAGGATGGTATTGTGGCCCACAATTGCAGGGTTGACTGTACTGCCTACGGCATTATTGAATGACTGTTATTGCTTACTACTCCACGCGCACGCCCACAATTCTCCTCAGTCAACTGTACTTCAGTGTTGAAATGTCTGCACTGATTGATTGGTTGCTTGCTTAACTGCCCGGGAAGACAGCACACAGATTGCATGTGGTGCGTGCCTGCTTACTTATGCACACATCTACGGTTGTAATCACGTGCTTATTCGTACTAACACAGGAACTTCCTTAACACTTTTTGTCCCCACAACAGGAACACCACCGGAGGAGAGTTTCGAAGATAACATGGTTCATCAACATTTAAACACTCCAAGTAAGTTGCGTGCAAGTGTTCTCTGGCGTATCTCTGAATGAACCCGATATCTTATCGGAGCACACAAATTTCTGCATCACGTGCCACATCACAAGGTTTGAATATGAAGCACATGAGTTGCAAGATTGTTTCATTATCATCAACACCAACTCTATGTGTAATTATTCACACATTGCCTCCATGTAATCTGTTAACCATCATGTGAATTCCTCCACCCTAGAGATACTTACCGGAGGAATGATGCTGATACTGAGGCCGAATGTTAAACATGCACGAAACAGGGTCTAATTAGCAAAACCTGATACTCCTCATAGCAGGCTGTGACGAAGAATTTTCCACAGAAAGACTCCCAAGCAGACGAATGCTCACCGCGATGTTATTAACCTGTTCTTTTCACCCTATGGACGTAGACCTTGAGGACTAAAAACTTTCTACCGACGAATATATCCTTCACAGACAATCTCTAAACCTATCAATGATAACTGCATTGTGGCACAGTATAGACAATTTTTCAATATCAGTGAAACCTCACGTTGACAACACAGGTGCAGATCAGCACACCGGTTGAACCAGAGCATCATTCGAGTAGAAAGGCAACATAAATACAAACTGTAAAAATATCGATTCAAACGTGGTGTTGCAATTGACAAACGGGAACGCATTCGAGACTAATTAGTTGGGTGAACAGCATCCGATGAAACACCAGTAAGCAACCACAGCGCGAAATGCTGGCAGGAAGTCGATTGGTGTTACCATCTTGAGGTGGATGAATCTACTGATGTTAACTAACACGAACGGATGACGGGGTACCACGCGTAGTGATCCGGAACTTGTACTTGTACTACAGTACAAGCACAAAAGATGTGCATCAACATTTGCAAGATGCATATTTATTTCAAAGCGCTTACATATATCATGTATTATTGTGTGCATGTGTGCGGGGGCGAGGGGCTGGGGACGAATTCGAGAAACGTGGCGTTTTGAAGTCATAGGCATAGTGAATTTAACTATAAATACCCATGCATTCCGGGGCGTGTATCAAACTTAGAAAGTGGTCTTTTTGTACCGCTATCCGTTTGTAATTGGCAAGTGACCGTGAAACCAGAGGTTCGAAAGATAACCGTCGCTCACATGAGTCATAATAAGTGCATATTAGAAAACCACGGCAATTTTATTTCGACTTCCAACACTAGTCAAGTATCGTGCTCGATGGTCAAATATTGTATAGCTCGCCAGGTGAACTTTCTCAATTGAACTCGGGCATGCATCACATCGATAGATCATAAACCTGATTCAACACTATCAAAGTAAAAAGGATTCCAACATGGCGTCAACGAGGGGCTGAGCCAGATGTACGAATACGCTATGACCCTAACCCCAGTGGTAGTTTATGGACACTTCGTAGAAGAAAGATCCATCAGATGGGATAGGTCTATAGAAGGGGGTATACAGCTGCTGACAAAACAAGGTTAAACCAGAATCATCTGATCGAGCCTGAATCCCGTGTGCTTCGGCAATAAAACTGTGAACAAAACTGGGCCATGGTAATGTGTTTGACAATACGAAATAATCATGCCGATGTGACTGGATGAAAAAGGATGTTACTGTAACAAGAACAATGGGATAAGGTATTTTTTTGAACACTGGCTGAGAAAAGAATGACTGAACTTACCGATACAAATGCTTCTTTCGACCGGGTCGAGCATGAATAAACGCACCCCAACGAAGGCGCTTGAATCGTTCGACTACAGCAAACACCGGCGGATTATATCGCCCTAGTTCATCGTAGTACTTTTTTGTCTCCCGACAACGGATACCCCGATCAGGCAGATAGAGCGGACCAGCGACTGAGCTGTCGCAGAAGTGGGTAAAATAATAGATGCGTGCTTTATTTGGTGACGTAACATCTTTTGGTTTGAAAGTTCGGTAAGACGGAAATAAAATGAGAGGAAACAACAGCTTACGGATAGAGATTATATGCACAAAGCTGATAGCTCGACTCTCAATACCTCTTCAAGGATGGAGAATGACTGATTAATGCTCAACCGACAATCAGTAGTTCGCGATATGAAACGGTACCCAATGTAGACAGACAAACACAGAGGGACAGAAAGCTTGCATTGAAGTTAAATTGACTACCCTGTCTAGACTGGCAATAAAACATTACTAGTATACATTACTGGTGTGATATGTAGATAAAATTACCTCACATAGTCTCCTCCACCAACTCGCACACTGACGTTTACAATATAAATGATTTGGGCGATTTGTATAACAGATGGTTGCTAATCAACTGTCGTCCCAAATGGAAACGGAACAGTCCATTATACACAATCAGAAATGGTCTGATCAGCTGCCCGGTGGTCGAGTGGGTAGTATGCTTGCGTTCTACATGTGAGGTCCCGGGTTTGATCCCCAGTTAAGTTGATAAATTCGCACTGCTGATGAGACCCAACTAAGTCGAAACAGCTGTCCAGCGACTCCCAGCTTTTCAGCTCATGCCTCATTCACACGACGAATGCATCATATAAAGTGCATTATTTGTTTTCATTATCAACTAATAGATGAGTAGTTAAATGGTCATTCAAAAGACGCGATAAATTTCTCTCTACTACCTTGATAACAAAAGTGTTTGGTGAGTGATTTTGAACGCAATCTTTCTCTGCCTTTGATTCTGTCATACCTGATCACATATTACTGATCCCATAAACTGCAGTATGCACGTGTACACATGATCCAGGATACAACCTTGAGTTTTTGGCTTCTCCGTTCACGAGAGAAGCTAAAGGACTTTGAGCCGTTGCACTACTTTGTTCTGTATTTAGGTTGTCAAAAGAGGAACCTCATTCTGTACCGATCAGGTAGGTATTGAGCTTATCAACCAACTTTGAGGTAAAGAACATATTTTGAGCACAGAGAGAAACAGGCTAGGTTATTGCAATATTCAAGCCAAACACGGACAGAACTCTACACCGCCTTGTAAACCAACTGACGCACAAAAGTATTGTGCACGTGTAAATCTGATCGGGATAAGATTCCAGCAAGGGTTGCCTACTGCCGGATCGTTAATTGGAATTTGCAAAACATACAGTTTGACGAATGGTGGGATTCGTTTGCGGCAGTCAATCTTTTTGATATTAGGCTCCTTAAATCAATAGCGTGACGAATGGAGTGTAAGGCTGAACGAGGGCCCGGAAAATTTGCAAACATTTTTACGAAAAATTAAAGAAAAGGATTGAGCGTAACTGGCGCGTAATTTTCGCTTTTAAAGTAAGATCAGAATTTTTATTTCTCGGTTCTACGGTCAGTGATCGAGTGTACACAAGATAACATTTTGTTTGATGTTGTGAAATATATGATTACTATGAATCAAACAAGTAATGAAAAAATCGGACCTTTGCGGTAAACATCAGGTAACATAATAAGATCAGTAACACTGCAGATCAGAAATGTGATTTTTTCGAATCAATGTGAAGCATTTATTCATTTTGAAAAGTGTGAATGGATCTTTAGAGGCTCGGCTATTGTATTGTATTGTATTATTGTTCATCATCCCAAACTTCAGTATTTTATCTTTTTAATTCATTGATTAGCTATTCATTCTTTAAAATTTATGCAACTAACTGCGATCTAAGGATGAGTGATCTTCATTTACGTCTTTGCCGATAGCCCTAAACGAGCGGCGTTCAGAGGCAATGTCGGACGCAGATTGAAAGTTAGTGGAGGATATGTCTGTGATCGTAGTGTTCGACGGAGTTGTTCTTCGTCTTTGAATTAACGCGTGGTGAACCCAAGGGATCCAAAAGTTTGGACGGATGGAACTGGTTTCTCACAGAGAGATTGGATACTGTGTTGAGATTGTGGTGGTGAAGCGACTCTGATCTTGCACGGATTCATATCAAAGCCAAATTTTCTGGCAAAAAGGGGGGTACTGTCGTACATCGGCTGTAGGTGTCCCGGTATGTCTGCGAAGATAATAATATTGTCCACAAACTCGACGTTCGCGATTCAGTTATCCGGCCTATGTTGCACCCTTGAGTAATCAGTAAAGGCACGATCTATGATTCAGTCAATAGCTGATGAGTTGAACAGTGACGGGGACATTGGACAGCCTTATCGAACCCTCGAGTTCAAGGGAAACTCAGAAGACACGAACTCGGGCTCGGGTCTCCGATTAGTAGGTCTTGATTAATATTGAGTTTTTTAGGCACACCATCTGTTTTTGTTATGTTCTACGGTAAATTCTGGTGGATGGAATCGAAGGAAGCCGGTGAAGCATGCCATAATTGACTGTTAGAAGTTGTAGTGGTGTTCCCAAGGTTCGACGGAGATTAAATATACGCTCAACACAGCCTCTACAATGGTGGAAGGAGCTTTGATTTGAATGGGTGCTGCAAAGCGATCAGGCAGTATCACGGTGAGTAATTTAGCTGCTACGTCGATCAAACTAATACCTCGGTAGTTAGCTATATTGAGGACCAAGTTCGTAGATCCACGTGTTTTTGCATTTAGAAAATATCTTGGACATTTTAGTGTTTCAACATTTCAACATGCTAACAAATTAATGTTGCGTAGACGCATTTTCGGTCAGCTGAAAATGATTTTTACTTCGATAACTGAAAAGCGGTGTGTGAACAATTTTGAACCGACGCAAAACGAAAACACTAATTCCGGTTCCAGTAAAAATCCTTTTCAAATAATCGGTTTAACCAACGACTAGGAAGCATCAGCGACGGATCAGAGCGTATTCTTAACGAAACCGTGATTCTTCTTGGTAAATATTGTCTGAAGTATGGACGCATCAACGTTGTGTCTTCGTTGATTCCTATTGCTAGTCAGCAGGAGCAGCGGAAATGACTGTGGCCGAAAAAAACCCACTGGCAATAGAAACGCCATTTTGACCACCGCATCGGACAAGCAGATTCAATCAGTGAGAACTTGAAATGATGACGCTCGTGTGTGACGCATTCGACACGTAAACGTACACGAACATAACCCGCGCTTCCGTCTGTTGCACAATCTTCATCCTACATCGATCCCAGGCCGCGGTAAACGTTGCACAAAAACCAACAGCCTAACTGGTTTTAAGGTCGTGTGAGCAGCCAAAAAATAAGTGCAACAGTGCAGAGGAAATTTTCTAGGTTTGCGTTTCAAATGAGGTTTTTGCATTACACACGAAGTGATTTACTGCAAAAGGGGTAAACCTCATAATCAATGACATACTATAAGAAGGAGGTATGTGGGGGAACATTTAAGTAAAAATCAATTTATTAATCCTGCTTTTGAAAAGGGTAAGCTGGGAAACACGAAATGGGAAGAGTGTTCCACAATTTCGCAGTCCTCGGGAAAAAAAGAAGATTGGAGGACACCTGGGGACAGAAACCTAATAAGGGTGACTGTCCGCCTGAGAACGAGATGGACGAGAGAAGATTGATAGAAGGGGAAACGCTGAAGCGAGTTTGGAAGAGTAGGAAAAAGAGATAACGAAGCAACTGCCCGGCGATGGGAAAGCTACTGCAAGTTGGAAGTTAAAGACGGCTCGTCGATCAGCCGGATAGCTTTACGTTGAACACGATCGAGGAGAGAAAGAGCGGAATACGAAGCCTCACCCCATGTGTGACTGCAGTATTCAAGCATCGGGCGGGTTTGAGCTTTGTATAAAAGAAGCTGCTTGGGTGTAAAGGAACGCCTTGGGCGGGATAGAAAACCAACTTTGTCGTCAACAGGGTAAATCAGCCCCTGAGGTGCACGCTTACATGTTAGTTGCTACTTGGGTTCGGGTACCATGATTAGTTTCACCGATACCGATCTAGTTGTCTTACTGGACTCAAATTTTTGTAGATCAGCTACCTCGGACATCGTGGCAAGCCCATGAATACTTCAATAAACCCATCGGTGTTCTCACTGCTAAAAATCTAGCAAACTAAACCAAGTCCTCACAGAGGTACAATATCTCATGCCCGTTAAAGTCATTTTATGCCAAGTCACCTTGTCATATCAAAATTACGGTAGTTATAGTCATACGGTGACGTGATAACAACCACGGCCGACAGAAGGGGTACCCGAGAACATGCTCTGAACGGCCAAAACTGTCAGAGAATTTTGTGAGGGCTAAATTGCACGAGTCAAGAGTGGAATAGTCACATGTACGTGTTCTGGCGCATGCTACTGTGACATGCACGTAATTCGATCCATCGCGTCGACTTGTCCGCCATGCGGTCGTGTCTACCACTGCTCCGACGGATTGGGTGAAGCCGAAGTGTGCGACGTCGGACATTCTGTGTGTGTGTACCATTGTCACCGAAACAGTGTTACTTCGTGTTGCATGTTACAAGCAGGCCACTAACAGCTCACAGCCACCGGTATTCGACTCAGTCGGTTGCTGCAAAAAAACTGACTTGAAAACCACCCCCCCAAGTGCAATGCTGTCTGTTCGTGTTCCTGTCGCGCTCAACTCGCCACAGCATGCATGTTAGAAAAGTTCGTAAAAAACAGATCACGAAACAAGGCGGGAATGCAGGCGGTAACAGGTGGACATTGTATGCCTCCTCGAGACATAATGACCGAATTGGGATCAGGACCGGAATACGAAACTATCAAGTGAATTTGCACTCTTTTGAGAACCAAGTTATCTGACTCGCAGCTTACAGCTGAAACATAATTGTTATCATTTGATCCATCACTTTCGTGGATGACAACAATAATGTTCGAAATGAGATTAACTGAACTCTGAAACTGAACATATTCGAAATTGCATAGATGCACACTAACCTTGACAACGCTTGCTGTTCAGGCTAGTTACAAACGAAGCCATCTGCCTGAACCCTAACCGTCCAATCGACGCGGTGGAATCACGAGAAAAATGAGAATAAACTGCTTTTACATATTCAGTGGATTGAAAGGATAACTCGAGGATAACACTTATGCCTATAGCCACTGACTCCAAGTTAGTAAAACCGATCTAAGTCCGGTCGAAACAACGAAAATGCTAGTGGTTATGTGTGGTGATCGTGTAACGAGTACGCACGCACCGCGGTACAGTTTCCAGGCAACCAATCAAGAAGCGGGATAACCAACCAACCCTGTGGTCTCAATTGGCATCATCCGGATTGGCTGAGTGCAAGAAGGCAAACAGATAAACCAAATCCTTGTCGATTGGACATTCAAGAATCGACCAATGATTATTTGTTGCTTGTAACATATATTTCCATGATTTCCTGAATAGAATTAACTGTATCCACAGCCCGTCTTGGTTCTACCTGACTTTGCGCTATTCAGTGGGTTTTCAGTCCGATACCGAGTTTGCGCTATTCGATTTCGATTCCTATTCCAAATACTACAGTATGACCACAATTAGAACAGCACTGAGGTTTGAAAAATAGATACAGAAAAGCAAGTAGGTGATGAGGACTCACAGTAAGGTACTGTTATTTAGTGCAGGCGTATGAGGTCGAAAAATTGTGCACGCCGTCCGGATAAACATGGAGGACAAACCGGTGGGAAGAACACGGATGACCTGACCAATCCTCTGCATGGCTGAAATCAAAGAATTCGTGAGGAAATTAGGCAAAAATGAAATGATCCATGTGCTGTTTTACACATCCAACCGGGCACGGGAATAGGTCACCCCGGTGGGCTGCACTCGGAGTCCTGAACATCAATAAATGTGATCTTACTGGCTTTATCATGGAAACAAAAGCGGTCTACTCGTTACAACTTACAAGTGTAATTTTTCTACAAACAGAACGGGACTGAGTGAGCCTGCCCAATCCACTTCTTTCAGAGGACCATTCACATGCAATCCACTGGAGTTTTGAAGAAGTGATAAATGCTACACAAAACAACTCATAGTGAAACTCGGAAAGCTAGTGCTGGATAAGAGGTAACGATTATGGTACTAATAACATACATCAGGTAAAATGCGCATAAGGCATCAATTGGGGGTTCTCTAATCCGATTGGTGAGATACTGATGTAGAACAGAACTGGTGAAAAATCAAATTCGAGATGATGAAAGAAAGGCAACGTTAAATTGCTCTGTTTTTGGTTAAACATACATCTAACGGACTAGAAACGCAGCACAAAAACAAGGTGACAGCGGAGTGAATGATCAATTTTCCACACACTTCCCAGCTCTGTGATGTCATCCAAGAGAGGTCTAAAACCAATTCGAATCAGCAGTGAAATATGTTTCCAACCACTGTGTCAGTGACATATCTTGAGTTGTTAAGAAACAGAAAGAGTAATGTTGTTGTGACTTAGAAGCAGCAGCAGCAACGTGCTATACGATAATCGAGTAAGTTCATATGGTGAGGTGAGCATACAATGATCAGTGAACTGAATCGAACAGTGCCTTTAATTGCTCGTCCCATGTGGTGAATCTAATACCAACCAGTCACGATTCCCTCGGTTAAATCAGATCACGCTTTCCACATAGTACCAGTATCCAGCTACGAGGTAACAGTGATACTTTCCGGCAGTTGGTATCTCTAGTACCTTTCGGCATGCAGACTCTCAAGCTTCAATTAATCAATCGTAGGTGAGACTTCACTTCATCAGTCCACACAATATTATCCCATTGTGTGCCACACCGATGACACTAATGGGTCGCCCAACTGCGACCATTCAAGGAATCTTGACTGGACACTGCATTTTGCCCACAGTTGTGATACATTCGTTTTAGTGTTTGCACTTGGAAAGGCATAACCCTGTTTCAAGATTGATGAGGTTACAAAGTCATGCAAACATCGAAATACCTCTCCCAGTTGTCTTCCTTTTGTCATCGGGAGCCGATCCCTATCAGAGAGACACTCACATGTAACGCATGTGAATTAATGTCTGGAAAATAAGGTCGTCCGATTGCATCTCGGATAGCATTCCTACGAACCAACACTCCACTTCCCCAAAAATCGTTTCGCGGTCTCTGGCTCAGATATGAAGACGATAGTTTGTACGTTACAGACAAACGACCTGGATTGGGAGAGGCACAGTTAAGCTATCATACAAATTCATGCAAGGAGAAGTAACCGCAGCATTTGAATGGAAGCTCACTTTGGACGCATGTTTAACAATGGTGAAACTGGACAAGGTGAGATTAGATAAAATGTCGGAACCAGTGTCTACTAGACAAATACTTCTGAAATCAGTCAGTCATACACATGCATACATACACACATGAATAAGTGCAACCAGATAGGTACCGCCAGAGGACACAAGCGATCACTCCAGATTTGATTCGGAGAAAAAGAATATACACGCATACAGATAAAAAAAGGAAATCATAAAAGCAAGATTATGTATTGAACGGAGTAGAAAAGAAAAACAAAGAATAACGGTCAGCGTTTGGATCGCCGGATTCTCTCAATTGGAAAAAATGCTAAATCGGAAGCTATTCATGATTGTACATTTACAAAATGCTGCAATAGTTGTTTGTGGCACACGCACACACACAAATGGCCGGGGGTGGGGTGAATAATCGGCGTAGGAAATGTCGGTCGTAGTAGAAACCACAGTCAGAATACGAACAAAAGGTTGTTGTTGGTGGTGGTGGAAATCATCCATTTTGGCAATACAAGATAGTGAAGTGCATAGGCCAGTGCTTTTGATTACTTGATAGAAGCGTGCGTACGTGCGTGCATAGTGTTTGACACAGGTGGAAGTGAGGGGCGAGGCGGGGGTCAGTATGGAAAATACAAATTGATATGTATCCGGAGGGCAGGAGACTAGAGGTGAACCACGATTTCAATAGGAATGTGATATCGCCAGAGGAAAATCAAGTTGTCACAGCCGCGAAATTGGTGTTTGCTTCAGTGATGGGAACCAATTTGGGTGAAAGTGCGCACAATATCACAGGCACATACGAACGAGCGTTTCCGGGGGAGGAGCACAAAAACGAGGAGCGATTCAGTATCATAAGAAAAGTCTATTTTTCTTGAGTTTCGTTAACAGCCAGATTGACAAATAGGTAAACGGGTCATCCAAAATCACTGCTGCTAGCATCAATGAACAATGGACTAGATGCCTGGATAGTTTGGCATAACGGATGGATCCAGAGCACGATACTGATGATGCATGTCTCGAGATAAATTGTGCGCGTCGATTTGTTGAACCGCATCGGCTAAATCTTTGCGGAATCTGGATGTGCGATTGTGAGTGACAGCGGCAGTGGATTGAGAAGGAGAAATGAAATAAACTAGTAATGAAGTAAGAGATTTTGCAGAATAGAAATTAAATACATTTTTCTAGTGATAATCATGATGAAAAAAATACAAAAAAACGTCACGAAGGTACTTCACATCCGCAGTACTATACGGACATTCGGTATTGGGAGGATCATTAGTGTTGTTAAACACGGAGGACGGGTGACAGCATTGTTATTCGAGCCCCCGTAGAGACTTAAGCCCAGACGACTGAGTGAGTACTGCTGTCTGTAAAAGCATGATCATTCACACTTTGAGCATGTTTTTCTTAGCCTCCGAAAGCAACAGTACGGTCGGTGGTGGGTATCTTTGGTTGTGATCGATCACCCTGTGAAATGCTCATATAGGGCTAAGGGTTTCAAATAACCTCTGCCGAAGAAGCCTCACAGCGTTCCCGTGGCGATGTTTTTTAATCAAAAAGAGGGGACGAAAAGCTGTGTTGCTCAAAATAATTCCTCTATTGTTTTCACAATAGAACTTATCATCCATCGGTGAGATGAGCGACGCAAACCATTCGTTTGGAACCT
>UZAN01050316.1:0-20620 GCA_900618425.1 Echinostoma caproni
CCGCTCTATAGGAACAAAACTTAAAAAACGATCCGTCGTGGATTGATGATAATATGCCGTGTATCTTCAATTTCTGCGGAGTCGTCAATCACAGAACTTGGTAATGGTCATATGAAGTCTTGTGTGACCTTTACCAGTAATATTTTAAACGACCCATCCCATCCTTTGCATCTTGACTTATCTTATTGCCGCTCCCATTCGATCACTCGCTCCTCTTATCGGTAACTACCCACTGGAATGAATATTCATAAAAACGACCTCGTGACATATGCGGCTTGAATGTTGACCAACAAGGAACGAGTTATAAAACAATTACGTCAGTCTTGAATTAAATGAATCAAACTTTAGCGACATTTATTTTTATTTTAAATTTTTTCTTGCACAGTACTCTACTCAATGTGTTCATACTTCTATATTTTCTCCATTGTGACGACCAGTGTGCAACTTTTAACTGAAGTGTAAGTATATCTCAGCTTGCAAAATTGATAAAAATACAAAGACAAAGAGAACTACCTTGGAGAAGTAACTAATTCGCAATTTCTCCACCAGTGCCCATTACGTGCACAAACAGAAAAGCATTTAAATTTTCTTTTAATCTGTATGTTTCTTTCAATTTGTCTGAAGCAGATACCGGCGACCGTTTTTCACTACCACTAGTGATGAAACTAAAGGATGTGTTGGAAAGAAAAGATGGTAGGTGTCGTGTCACGACTTGTTTATCTCCTAAACCAATTCCAGTGTCTGCAACATAAATGACAGACCAACAATTGAATCACAAACTGGACCATATATTTCTATTGTTTTTTTCATTTTTGGAGGCATCTGTGTGATAACCGCTTTATAGTTTCACTGATTATCGAATATGAATAGAAATAGAAATGTCTATTAAAATAATTATATGAAAAGCATAAATAAAGAATAATGCATGGGAAAAATATTGCGTAAGAATACAATATTGTATACGTGATAGAGGAAGCAATTATACGCGTTTTCGGATATTGCTCGATGATCACAAACCAGACTGAACAAAAATGAGCCCAAATCTGAAAGAACAACTGGCTTCATTGCGTTGGAGAACTTCATCTCTTTTGGCCACCTGGGATCAAGTCACGAAGAGATTGGGTGTTCGTATTCCACCTGTGAGGTCCACATGCATCCAGTTGCATNGATTCGCCATCATGATCAGACTGACCTTTTGCATAACAAACCCACTACCAGTATCATGGATCCATTCCCTCTCGTATCCAGGCATTATCTCCGCAGCTAACCGTCAAGTTAAATAACTAATCACTCAGATTGTCTTGACAACTGAAGCGCTGTTGCTTGGAATATATATGTGAACTAAATTAACCAAACTGCAAAGATGGAAGTACTGCACACGAGGAGTAAACATCGGCAATACCCCGCAAAAGAAAGATATTTCATTGGAATTCAAGCGAGTTCGTCAAAAGCTGTAAGTTGAACAGGGTTCTAATGCTATCTCACAACACACCTAACCCGTTTCACCTTACTTTAGAATTAATCGCGGTAGGGAATGTGCGGAGCCTTCATTTCAGTGGCAATTGCAGGTCCAATTGTCCATTGTCAACAATAAAGCATACCGATTCAAATTGAAAATAACATTATTTACTACAGTCTTCGTTACAACGAGAAATAAATGGGTTTGGCTCTCTCTCTCTTAGTGTTTCATGTTTTCTCACCCTGGGTCGTTCATGTTTGTGGGAACACCACAAACTGAGGCTCGTGGTGGTGGCGCATTGGTTAGGTCACGAAATTGTCAAGCCGGAGAACGTCTATGTTCGAATCCCATCACCACCGCCTGACTTTCTGTATGTGTTGTATGGAACTCTTTCCATTGGTCACTTCCCCTGATAATTGCGTGATTTTTTTAAATAAAAGAAAGTAAAAATGAGAGATGAAAAAAGATACGGTCGCTTTCTGTGATATTCCTCGAGCACATTCTAGACAAAAACATACTTGGACCACTCCTGCGGTGGCTCCATCACAGTTTATTTACTTTTTGAACAAATTAATTTACTTTGGAATATTGTGAGTCCGAAAACATTACATGTGTGCGGGAAAACAGCGTAGCAGAACTTCCGGAATATTTCATTCACAAATGTATTAGGCGAGACTTTACAATGAATATTATCTTGGAAAACGACGTATGTTTCAAACATGTTTAGGAGTGGTTGGCTAGAATGTGCTTTTTCCGAGCGACGAAAAACATTTAAGTTCCTGTATCAACTAGTCAAATCAAAACGTGTCTCTGTTTGTTTACTATTAGATGATGGTCACATGTTATGCCAACTAGGATGCATTTGAAATTTGACTATCGATTTCCGAGCTAATACAGATAAAAGTACCAAAAATCCCATACAGTTTGACCTTGATCAGGATTTTCAACTTGCTTCTATCAGCTGCTAGTATGTGAGCTCATTATCCTGCTTTGATGTTATCGGTCAGATTTACTGACATGACTGTTTAATCAAAATATGCTGTTTGGTTCACAAAGCAGCACTAGGAAACCAGGATTTATGCTTATCTCTCGTTTTAATCTACCTTAAATTCATATGAACGTTAGTGAGAGTTTATTTCTCGTTCCAACTGAATATCCAAAAGCTCTCATATCATGAAACATCCATAAACCAGCATTCATTCACTATATATATCAAGCCGTTTATCGCAAGAGTGTATAAAGTACAAAAATATGCATTCTAGAGTATCAAACGTATTATTCGATTGTTCGGAGGCATCAAGCTCTTGTTGATCTTGGACGCGGGCTTGACTCCTTGGGAGACCAGTAATTCCCCATGAGGTAATGCATTCAAATGCGATGAAAATACCTGTGATAACCGACAAAGAGCACTGGACAGGTGTTTCACCCTGTTTTTGACTCGTCAGCAGTGCGTACATTTTGGTGTCCCTGTCAGGACTCGAACCGCGATCAGTCGGGTCGGGACTTCAGACACTTACCTCTGATCTACAGGGTTAACGATCATCTCTTTGTGCGAATGACTCGATCAATTTCAGAATAGCATGCTTGAAGTAGCCCATTCAATCGTTTCTTTTTGCCTCTGAACAGTGAATACTGTGGTTCCATCGAAGGAACATCCTCGTAACTGGATTGGTGGCCCTCATCATCATTGTGCTTGAACGGACTAAAACTGTGTTTTGTGTTTTGAAAGCTCAAATAAAAGAATTGCATATTTTGGCAGCCTTGGCAAAACATTTCGCCGGAATCCGTTCATGGGCGGACGTATCTTTGCAATGCGTGGCAATTCATTTTCTTCCCACAGAATTTTCTTTTCAAAACGGTTGCATTTTAGTAACTAACTTAATCAATCAAATTGTGAATCCAGATAACTGACCTGGTTTTGGTTAGCTGCTTTCTTACCTTACCCATAATTAGAGGTTCTGAATGAAGCTCAGAATGAGC
The DNA here is from genome assembly GCA_900618425.1 of Echinostoma caproni. NCBI lineage: Eukaryota > Metazoa > Platyhelminthes > Trematoda > Plagiorchiida > Echinostomatidae > Echinostoma > Echinostoma caproni. Next base: position 3,440 of record UZAN01050316.1, read on the forward strand.
AACACATAAAGTACTCGCATGGGAAGTACGAACTGCTTTGGGCATCCCGCAGCATTGAGTGATAAGAAAATCAAATTTGTTTTTAAGTCAGTGTGGTTTCACGAGTATTTTTCCTGTGCTTCAATATCATTTTATAAAGCTTGCATATTCCTTATGTGAATGTGAGTTATTTCGGATCGATAAGGATGGTCAAAGGCACAAGAGTGATTGAATTTAATTTTTTAAGAACATGTAGAGAAAATGTCTAGATGGTATACACCATTACCCCGTGTGTTGTGGAGATAAGTATGCAAGTAGTCATACCGGAGAATTCTCCTAATGAATATTTTCAAATGTATTGATTTTATGGAAACGTTTTCGCAAAACCCATACTCTGACGAGGACTTAACTGTCAATAATAATATATGCAGAAGCGAATAGTTCGGAAGACATAAACTATTACTTTTTAGTCATAAAACCTGCAAATGGACACATGAGGTGCCAAGATTAGTATCCCAAAGATCGTTAGCAAATAGTCGCAACTGGTGAGATATTTTCCGAGAATTGTTTGATTCTTCCTAGAATTGTCTCATTGGTCGTGCAACTAAGTGGCATACTATTTATACTCTGATCGAGATTTGTAAGCATTTTAGAGTCTCGTTTCCACCGTTGTGACCAGGAATAACTCTATTTTTACCCAAACATACATATCAGCCACTGGACATTCATACTACCAAACGAATAATATATTCCTTATCTTGACTAATGATTATCTCCAGTCCTGGGATGTTACCACAAGCTTTGCTCGGATAATGAATTATTAGCTTCTTACAGTCTCACTTTGCACCAACTACACGAAACTGATTTTGCACGTGCGCAAATGAAAAAAACCTCCGCCTTTTTCATTTAATCTGAAAATCAAATTGGAACATAAACTATGAACAGAATGTCCCTCAGAAGCGTTCATTCCACCCATTGTTTGCAAGTGTTCGCCTGTATTTTGTAGACAAAATGAATCATCTGACTGCTTTTATCAAAAAATGATTTGGGCTAAACATACTTCATCGGATAATTTCATTATTTTTGTTCAGAGTTAATTATATGTAACGGAAAATAGTGGTTTCTACTTAAATTAGTTCAAAAGATGTGGTCTCATATGTTCGTCCAATAGTCTCAGAAAATGTGTTCGAAATTGGTCATACCTGCTTGACCCATTTTTTAACCAGTTCCATAATCCTGGATCCAGATAGAGAATCCAATCACAGTGTCCCATTTTCCCTTGGGATGTTCTTTGTATTTCCAACCAACACCAACCAAGTGGTTTTGGGCATGATTGTGATCAAGCTATTGCTCTTCCGTGTGCGTGTGTGTTTGTGCGTGCGTGTGTGTGCTTGAATTGTGAGGCGTCGTTTCAAACATGAGACAGTAAGCCTCAACCGTACCTACCATTATCAAGTTCAAGTACCTTTTATCACGTTGCGAAAGGTGACAAAAGTTATCTCATTAGAAAATTCATTCAATGAGGAGCACCTTGATGAATAATTGAGTTCCATGGAAACTACAAAATACGACGCTGAAATGTGACTTAATGAGCAAAAATCATAACAACAACACTCAAAATGTATGCCCCACTGAACTCGGAATTCCAAGATTTTATTAGCCCAGTTGGTCCCTAGCTCGTTCTACGCCTGGTGAAATGTTTACGTATTCATCTATCTATCTATCTATCTATCTATCTATCTATCTATCTATCTATCTATCTATCTGTCTCTTTATCTATCTATCTATCTATCTATCTATCTATCTATCTATCTATCTATTCATCTATCTGTCTATATCAAATCTATCTATCTATCTATCTATCTATCTATCTATCTGTCTATCTATCTCACTGTGTCTATCTTATATCTATCTATCTATCTATCTATCTATGTAGCAATCTATCTATATATCTATCTATCTATAGTCCATCGATTGTTTATCTATCTATATATCTATGCATATTTCTGTCTATCTATGCTATAAATCTATCTATCTATCTATGTATCTGAATATCTATCTAACTATCTGTCTATTTATCTATATGTCTATCTATCTATCTATCTATCTATCTGTCTATCTATCTTTCTAGTGATATATCCATCCAAATCTATCTATCTATCTATGTATCTGAATATCTATCTAACTATCTGTCTATTTATCTATATGTCTATCTATCTATCTATCTATCTATCTATCTATCTATCTATCTATCTATCTATCTATCTAAAACCTACTAGTGAACTGAACACAATGAACCCTGGAATTTGATGTGCAACGAGTTTTTCATCCCTCCACTAAGCTGTACGGCACTTGTTCCTGTGAAGCGGGCGTCCGAATCATGGATAATTTTGGCTTTGAAATCCCGTCCTGTTTTGTGTGAATCTCAATCTATACAAAGTGGATTAGACCATTCCGCGAAAATTCAGGCTATCCGAGTTCACGGTGAGTGACGGAGTTTGCCATCACTGGTTAGGCGCTTATTCACGGGAACGAGAAACTCACAGGGCGAGTGCAAGCACGCTACACCGTAGACCATAAAGTTACCTGTAAAGTACAATTCCTTACCTTGGGTTACCCGTTAATGCTAATCCTCATATGTGATTCTGTCAGCATTGTTACGCAAGCAGTACTCATTTGTCCCATTTACTTCTGTCCACGCATGTGAACCAGTTGATTTCACCGGAGCCTACGCATTGCATCACCCTCATTAAATCCAGTACCACAATGGTATCCTGGTAACAACAAGTCACCACTAAGGTATTAGCAATTGNAGCAATTGCACTTCTGACTGAACGTTGTACTCTATGCGGATGCTGTAGGTGAGGCCAGTCAATTAGGGCAAAGTGATGCCCTCTGGATGCGGGATGTGGAATTGTATAAAAAATCACAAATCGATTACGTAGGAGTGAGCTACTAGTTGAGTGCACGAGAGAAGGAGAGACACTCCAATCAGGACCGATTTTCCGGGTTAATAACTGTCAATAAGTGCAGCTGGGTTGTACAAATATATGGACACTTGTCCGTGTTTGTTTTCTCTTCAATCGCCTCCATCCAGATGTTTGTGAAATGCAGGGAAAAGAAACAAACTTGATTTAGTGTGCACCACAAGGAATTAGTATTTCAGGCTACCTATCCTGTGTTCCTATCCAAACCCGTATTGTGTAGAAAGAGATTATTATGTTCTAAAGCATTTATGCTGTCACGGAGAAAAGAGAAAAGCCGGGCAGAACCCGAATTTCGCTACATCAGTCAAAAATGTCTTATACGTTTCTTTTGCCAGTCTTCTTAACCAAACCCTGTATATTACTATCAAGCAGTGTTAAAAGGGACTTAAAGATCTCCCATTCGGAACCCACGAGGGTGCTTGGTGCCTCTGTACAATCAAACAGCCTAATCCAAACATAACACTCGAGCCATATTCATGTATTCGACCGTGTAGCTCAGGAGTAAGGGTTTGAAATCTCGACTCGAATGTTCGCGGTACGTGTTTTGATAGGGATACCCGAACTACACACACCTGACAAGCCCCAAACAGGACGAAACCGCTGTCCAGTGCTCTCCTAAAACGCGTAACATAGTTAAATTGGAAAAATTTCAACCAAGCTACTGAAATTTTCACTATTTATATACAAACATAAAATCTGCCAAACAACGATTTGCTTTAGAAGCTAATTTGGTGGACTCCGGTGAATTCCATGGAAAACCTCTCAGGGCAGTCGGCTGACAGGCTACCTGCCATATGCTTCTGTAGGTTGGAGGCATAATTCGAATGTGAAAACATCAGTGCCATCTGTGTGGCCTCGTAGCTCAGCTGGTACAGCATGCGCTTACAAAGCGTAGGCGCCGTCCATGCGTGGTTTCAAATCCCACCGAGGCTGCGGAACTTTTCACAATCGATATGCAAACTTCAAATCTGCCGAACAACAAACAATTATCGACGAATTTCATGGTCCAAATTATTCCAAAAATCTCTATATTTTGAGCATCTATGATGCGCGTTTATCCATTCATCAATCTGTTGATCATGTTGTTTGCGATCAGTCAATGTATGTACAGCTTTGTCATTTTTGTGCACATAACATACTGTTGATTGACTTGTTATTCAGTTCTGGGGTTGTTTTCGTGCCTAGTTTAGCGCCGGCTCCAACAGATGTGTTTTCAGCGCTTCCTGCACAAAAATACAAGCATTCCATTTTCCCAACCGAATGCAAGTTAGCGATCCAAGCAGAACAACGGAAAAAAGCAAGCGCTGTGCGGTTCACCTATATCGACTGTTGTGAAAGCATGGAACTAACCGACGAATGAATCAAACTTCGTTGCTGAACGATATTGTTTCAGAGGTTTTCCTGAACGTTTAATTAAATGCAAATGAATGTTATCACAGTGTGGAGTAATAATTATTTGCAGTTTTTTTTATTAATAAAGCTTGCAGATAGTCTGATAGTTTTGGAAACACGTTGTTTTAATGGATGCGGATCTCCTAGCAACGTTTAAGGGACGTATCCTGCTTGGTAACACTAAATGAGCCCGGATGGTTTTGGGAATTTTTGTAGATTAACGAATTGGTAGATAGATAAAAACCTAATGAGCAAATAAATATCGTCATATGAATGAAAGGTACACAGTTTGTGAGTTATTGTGATGCGCGTTCCATTTTGTCCTTACTCATGTTTTCATCAACAAGTTTATCAATACGGAAATCGCATTTGCCAGAAAACGAACTTCTACGAATGCCAACTATGCACTGGTCACACGAGATCCATGATTGAAACGGAAAAAACATGGACATCATGCTCATGATTATAGAGAAAATTAGCTTGATAATTGAGAAAGATCTTCCAAGAGAATGAAAGCGTTGCCACCAACGGCTTACGTTTTGGTTTTTTTCGTTTGTCGTGGCTAAGACAGGCTAGATACCTCCAGCTATGGATATTATTGTGAAAAACCATTTCGGAGATGCAACATACGGAAACATTTACCTATAAATTGCTGTTGTGAATTAAATGGAGACTGCCCAGTACGTAGTGTTACACAGTGCTACTATTTTACGACAGAACGCTCGAATTTGTGAGTTCTTGTCCATCTATGTACTTGTGTGTATTCATTTGATTGTACTAACGCAGAACAGCACATTTCACCAGAGGGGTTTAAACTACCCGTATCGAAAGAACCAGGCTCATAATCGTAGTTGCAGCAAACAATGTGCCACCTCTCTTCCTTCATGGAGATGGGAATCGAATTGCTGAACAAAGTTGTCACAGCAGATATTCACGCTTTTATTCTTTTAATCTATATCTATCCGAGCGTTAAATGATTTGCTCTCATTAAATGATAACAGACAGGTAGAGAGGTTAGCATAAAAATCGATTCATAAATGAAATTGAAATAAAGTTTGATAAAACAGAATTTGTAAACCCACTGCTGTCTCCCTACTATACTGTGAGCGTTTCCCGGACGATGGCAGCACCAGTAGCAGCAGTCTCCACGCGACAATCAACAGTATTTTTTTATCATCAGTGAGTTCATCCATAGCTTCGCGACACCTGATTTGCAGATTTACATTCTGAATGGTTGACTGTTAATTCTCACGGTGAAAACTGATCCTTTCCCACTAAAGTAATCGGTGGAACACACGGTAACTTTCGAAAACGTTAAATTTCAACACCCAACTACATAACCTATTCTGCTGTGCTCGTCAAAACATTATTTTACTACTTTACTTTCATGGACTAACTGTGATATTGTGATTCTTCATCCGAACCAATGTGTAAACATCCAATGGGATTTGTAAAAGCGAAGTCTTTGTAAGTTATATCCCATAATAAAAATTTGAATTTGCATTTGGAATGCGCTTGTTCAAGGTCGCCACAACTCCCACTGAACTCTGCTTTGATTTGCCCAACCGTTATTGATTGATGTGGCTTACTGTCCTCCGGAATTCACCTTCAAACATGGAGTTAATCTGGTGTTCTGTTGCATTAAAGACGAACACTGGTGAAATCGCTGAAAAGTTGGCCAAAAAACAAAAACACGCTAAGTGCTTCGCTGTCAGTGATTCCCATAGCTTATTTCCGACAATCAATAACGTATTACCTAAAAGTTGGAACTGTGTGATCCTCGACTAAAAATTGTGGGTCTCGTGGTGTTCAGATTTGAAATGGTTCTGCTTAGGTTAAGTGCCCATGTGACTGGAATAATCATTAAGACTATTGTTAAGGAATTTGTGTTTGATTAAGTGAATAGCTTTAGAGGTGATGCCTATCCGGTCATGTCATAAATATCATGCGGCAGAATGAATAATTTACTGCCTAACTGAATATTAGGAATGGTAAGATCGTGTTCACGAAGCGATAACCGATCGTGGTGATTCCCAGTTAATTCGAAATTTTAATTTACTCGGGAATTTTACATCATTTGAAAAACCGCGTTGGGCTTACAGTATGGATTTACGAACTCCGATGAATTGAGTACATCTGTGGCAGTAAATCGTCGAATCTCAATCTTGTCAATATGAAATTGACGGTGAAACTGAATTATGTGCCCATCCTAAACATTAGAAAACGAATGTTTAAGCGGCAAATATATATATATATATATATATATATATATACAGATGTATATATATGTATACTGGTAGTGATCAAACTCGTGCAACATCCTGATTTCAATCACGTGTTCCTTTGGATGCTTCGTTTTTCCAGACGCAAACTATCTCATATATTACCCACTTATACGTTTGCTTCTGTTAGTCACAAACCACTAAAATGTATGATTTCTCGATTTTGACGGTAGTTGCTGATGCATCAGTTGCAAAATAACAAAACCACTTCACCTTTCTAACCACTGACGGCCGATTTCAAGGTAACTGTCTTATCTCTGGTTCTGATACAAGGAGATGCTTTTGGGTAAACTAAATTATCCCAGCTGCTGATCGGTAACTGAATAAATTTGATAGTCAAATTGACCCTTTCCACAGACTGTATGAATATGTGAAAATAATATTTTATCAGATCTAACGATTTTCCACTACCAACCTCAAAAGAGAAGATATACCAACCTTGTTTTGTGAAAAATATGACATCCGAGAATGGATTTAATGTGCAGTTACCAAAAACCTCCCTTATGGGTTCAAGAAATTTTGCAATACCCAGAGAGGTGTGTGCTTTAGACCCACAACGGAGCACTCAGTATTTCTTTCCGTTCGAACTCGTTAGGCATTGTAGATATTTAATTCTTTTGACAGGTAAAACGAAATTCATTCAGTAGATCAGCTATCAAAGCATATCGAATTACTCGTTGGGCACCAGTGAGGTAAACCCATTGCCAAATGTACGGGCGATGCGATTGGAAAGCGTGAGGAATAAACGGGTAATCAGACCGGACTATCCTCCAGATTTGTGTCGTGCAACTCTTCTCTGCTGCACTTGAATACAAACATCGTCTTGTTTGGATACGACCGGTTTTTCCCCTCTCGGTTCATGTCTTCATGCGGAAATTTCGTTGAGTATGCTACAAAGTGAACATCGAAGCACTTGCATAAGTCAGGAACTGTGTCATCGTATTTATGTTCATCTCGACTAAGCTGCTTTCGAGGCTTTAATTATATGCCAAATTATTTTCAATGATTCATCCAGTTTGGGTATGGTGAAGCTACAATACACTCATTCAATGAGCAGCACATCTCAAGGCTAACGTTTCTCAGATCAACTTTTATCTTTCTTTGACCATATTTTAAATTCTTTCAGTATCTGGAGTATTGCGTAAGTAACGCATAGCTAAATAATTTATGAATTCAATAAACCTAGGACATTTTCAATAATTTTCTTATTTATTGTGCATTGAATGAAAAGAAATAAGCAATTTCGTATAGGTATGATCAACTTAATAAACACTGTCATGGAACAGGAATCATTTAATAAAAATAATGATTTTCCGTGCTGCTTTTCCGAAAATATTTTCCAAATCGGCAATGTAAACTTCGAACTGCTACAAAGTTGATCCCAACACTCAAGGTCGTGCAAATTCAACCAGTTGCGGAAGAGAACTAAGAACATAGAAGTGAGAAATAAAATAAGGAATAAATAAATTTTACACATAGCTATTCTTATCGAAGTTTAATATTCGAGAGCGAAATGTATTTACAAATTAGAGTGATGGTGCACGAGTCTGATAAAAAGCTATCTTTATATTTTCAACACCAATCTTTTGAGATACGCCGCCAAAATAACCATGGTTTAACGAAAAAGCTACATAATCAAGCGGGGAAAATGAAGCAGACAAATTTAGGGAAATAACTATATTGAGTATATTTACAGCACGCCATTTTGAGGTTTTTTTCGCTTTACTTTGTTTTTCGCGATTGCAAACAGAAGGGGATGCACTGAAGCCGCTGACTTTGGTTCGATGCCATATCCCGCAGTTTCTCCAATCGGTTAATTTCCTGAAAACTTTGAGGATGAACAGCATTCGTTGGTAATTCTGGCATGGGCTATTCGAGGCAATGGTAGCGCGTAATAAGTCTTAACGAGTGCTGCATGGTTCCAATCCGTATTGCGTTGATAGGATGTTGGCCTCCTTCAAAAGATAAATTGTTTGTATTGATTCTTCCAATGTAGTTTCAGCTGCAGTCATTGACTCGTAATTGGGAAAATTTGCAAATGACGACATTACCTATTAGGCGGATACATAGAAACAGAATTGTTGAACAGGTACTGTGATTTGTCTACCATAAATGTCGGAAATTATTCGGCTTTAATCATCCAATAGAGATTTATTTCAAACAAAAGGCTTCCACTTGTAAATATTACTCAATCAATCTATTTTAATTAGTGTCACCGATCTATCGCAAAGTATAGTTCCTTAAAGTCTGTAATCACTATTCGTTTTAACTATACTTTCAGTTCTCCACCCGCTGTAAATGTCAGACAATGATTATCTTTGAGAAAAGTAAAGACAAATCTTTCAGTCAACCCCGATAAATGACCTAGAGTCAGTAGGTGCTCATTTTTTATATAGTTGTATTTTTAATTGTATTCTTGATCATGAATTCTGTGAGTATATTGTCCTTATGACCGTTAACAGGGTAAAAAATTACCAGAGCTATTTGAGTGAATGAACGTTCAACATTGTTTATGAACGTCTTTCTTTCCTTAACCAGTAAACGTGCTAAACAGGGTACCGTGGAGTTGTGATATATTATTTTATGGGTGACAGAGGCCCAAGTGATGGAGAATTGCACTTTCTTATACCCCGAACTGCGTGATCAATAGTTAGGATTACATAACAATATCCATCTCGACTTAGATTTCAGCTTATCAGAAAACCTATTGAATGTATCTATATATTGAGGGAGTGAAAGTCACTCTCACGTCCGGTTGTAAGTTAGCCATATGGGCATAACGTCATCAAATGAAATTTTCACTGTCTATCTCAGACAAAATACCCTTTTCCTTCAGGGAATCGCTCCAATCAAATAGAGACAGAAAGTTACGTTGGTGATATGCAAATACAAAGACATGTTGAGTGAGCAGACGTCAAAAAACAAAGATACATAGATGCCACTCATAACGAATGGCAAACGGGATGAGCTAGGGAAAATATCACAGATCGTTCGGTGCTTCTCGAATGACTGCTTCACTTAGCCTGCTTACCATAGAGCTTAGACAAGGGGGACCAACAGATTAATCTATCACCAGACCGGATGGTCGACCCTAAACTAATCATCAAATCAACAGGATTTTGTGGTATTTTTTTTTATCTATGCGATCTGGAATGGACTTTGATCAACCGTTTTTGATGATTCGGATTACCTCCATTGGCAAACTTCGTATCTAGCCACGTTTTCCGTAAAATTCCAGAGTAGCCGTAAAAACTAATCCAGGTAGCTAATTGCAAGTTTAAATTATCCTACATCCAACACTCAGGATAATGAAACTTTGGAATAAAAGAAATTTTATTTCATTTCATTCGAACCCGTCGTAATAGACAGTTAACAGAATTACTGTATCTACGTAATTTTGTGCTCTGACAAGTGAAGCAGACCACGCTATAAAATACAACCTAATTCGTCCTCTACCAGGTCAGCTATGAGGCCACACCGATAACACTGATCTTTTCACATTCGAATTTACGCACCCAACTTACATCCAACTTGCTTACAACTATTTGAACAATTCACATTGTCTTAGAAGCTCATTCGGTGCAGTCCGGTGAATTCTAAGGAAAACCTGTCGGGGCAGTCCGCTTAAATGCTAACTGGTGGATGCCACATGTCGCCGTAAGTTGAATGGGTAAATTCGGAAGTGAAAAGATCAGTCCTATCGGTGTGGCCTTGTAGCTCAACTGGTAGAGCATGCGCGTACACAGCGTAGGCGTTCATGCGTCAGTTTGATTAACATTGTTTCGCGTATTGCGCAATCTATTGCATCCGTCTTTACCGAAGACTCCGATATAGATCGTTTGGTGTTTTCTGATTAATCCAAAACAATGAGAAATGCACAATTTCTCGGCGACCGATTTGATTGGGATTGTGACCAAGATAGCTCCAGATAAGCCATTCACCTTGTTTACACAGTTGGGATTGTAAATTGGAATGGTTGCAGTACGCACTCGTACAGATGACGTGAAATGATCTAGGTTACATTGTGCAAACCTGTAGTTTTGGATATTTCTTTTAAAAATCAAAGAATGTGATAGAACACTAGACATGTGTAGTTGTACGATCCACCACTAATCTCACAGGACCGGATTTAATTCATTTAATGACACGAAATCTTGTGGTACTATTCGCGGAGTTCTGTTTTGCCTACGTTTTCTTTATTCTTCTCAAGTATTTATAGAATCTCTCTAAAAATGCTTTGCCTCTGAGAGTCCTGTTGATGTTGTGACACTTTGTCCATCCACCAGTTCAGCCAGACAGCTTCTGTCTCCAGAACTCCAACTAGCCCAAATGAATTTCACGTTCCGTTTGAACTCAATCGAAACAAGTGGGCCGATATTGCCTTGAGACTCAAAACAACCTCTCCTCCCCTATTCTGATACTTCTTGGAATAGTACCCTAGGTGTAGTTGGTATTGATCAAAACATAATGTGTACTAAATTGTTCACATTGATTACGCTTTTACAAAAATGATATTAAACTCTGAATTTACTCCTAAAGCCTCAAACGCGGGTCATTATTATTCTGAGATTCGCGATTGCCTACATTCTCTCAAACAGATTGCTTATATTTATCCTTGTTTTTTTGGAGAAAAATATGTTATTTTGTTCTCCACATTTGTTTAGGCTTTTATCCTGATACAATACCATTTCAGCTCTATATTGGCTATTCTGTTCCTCAATACATCATTACACGTGAAACATGTATTGATGTGATAACGTGTGACCAAGTTCGGTCTGTCTACTCAAACCATTTAAGCCACTTTATGAAACACATTGTGTACGTATACTAGATAAAACAAAACAGTGTCACTCAGCAGTTTTTCAGGGTTCTAATGGAATCCATAATTCCTTTAACCAAACTTGAACAAATAACACAGCGCTCTGCAAACGAGCACGGTTTAATTCCGGAATCACTTCGCTGCCTCTCAACTGGTGCTTACTATAGAAACAAAATATGTTATCTATCATATGTCATGACAATCTAACATGGTATCAGTTCATTCTTCTGCTTACGTGGTCACCAGGGCACCGTTAGATGGATGTAGACCTCCTTCTTCTGACACAGTAGGGGCTTTTGACGCTTGATTTCTATGGTCTATGCAAATCTCAACAGTCATCCATTCGGGGTTGCGTAAAGAATCCGAAACGAAGTCCCACGATCAGCTTGGTGACCAGTCTGTAGCAGATGGCAAGCAGTTGATGACGCAAGTGCTCTGTGAGACTGGTTTCAATCCCACGCGCTCGCGTTCGACCCATACCGGTGTGTGTTCAGCAACTCGGGTACGCAGCTGCTCACGTGGGTAGCTCCGAACCCAAATGGAAATTAGTAGATTAAATGCGATTTGGCGGACGGGCGATTTCACCAACGGCTTCGGAATCTGGGCTGTGGTGAAGCGGACGGCGGGGTTTTCAGCAAAATACGGGCGAGCTCCAGTCTCCACCAGTCGTCCTCGTATGAGTTAGCCTGCATCATCACCCTGGAAAGAAGGTTGATTAGTGACTTCACATTTTGATACTATCACGTCCGACGGTTTGGGTTCGGCTTTTTCGCTGTATATTTGTATGTTAGACCAACGGAGACGTTTAAGGAACGAAACAGAATATTTGTTAGATTGGATACACTGAGATGGAAACTGGATTAGTGCAGTATTCCTGACAAACGCTTAACCGCAGAAATCGGGAGCTGCTTTTTGTGAAAGTTGAAACAAATATTTCCCGAAATGCACTTCAACAAAGATCACAACACGACAAGGGAGAACGAATAATAAACCGACAGTTATCTTTCGATTATCTGATCTCCGTTTTGGGTAATACACACCTTCGCGTTATGAACAGCAGACGGGGAAAGCCTCATAGTTATGGGGACCTGGTGTTCAGTGGTCGAAACGGGTAACCCAAATCCCGGACTATATAATAATTCATTATATTAGGTGTGGCATTTTCCCGGACGACATCAACGCTGTCTATCACCATAGTTTATTGACGGTGATTGATCTTCGGGACGAAGGATCCAAAGCACACCATGGACAGTTACTTAATCACTGCTTCACCATCATTTCCGATGGTCACAGTGCTTTTGTTATGCACTGTTTGGAGTAGGAAAGTCCGAATGGCTACCGCCTCATTTGTCAAGGGCAAATTTATCAAACTCAATTTATGGAATTCTCTCCCGTTGACTAGATGCTCCACAATGGAGCTACGAACGGCTGTTTTAGTCTTTTTTTCAACCAGGCTTAGTGATGTTCTTGAATGCCTTACGTCAACTACCAGCTGCACGAGCAATTGAACTAGTAGATCAAACCCACATAATTTATTGTTTTTAACGGTTCACTTTTACGTCACCGAACAGGCTAAATGAGCCGTATATTTCTAACATGGTGGGGTAAAAATTAACTTGTTTGCCCTGCAGATTTTCTTTTAGAAATGTTCATTAACGAAGTCGTCGATAGAGGCTAATAATTTATCTTCTCTTTTAGAATTTACTTCTTCACGGTTCCACTTCCAGATAATATTCGTGGATGAGCTTTTTCGGCTATTCATTCCGTCCGAATGTGTTCTTTATTCGTCATTTGAAATAATTCACTGAAAAATTGGGGCTAATAAAGCTATGCAGGGCTGAGGTGGCAGCCATTCGGATCCATCACCTAAATTTTGAGGTGAATCTGGATCGACCAGCAACCGTTGTTCAGAAAATCAAATAGTGACTGAAAGATCCTTTTACGTAATCAATCCACGCAAATGATTACGTATTTATACACGCCCCCCAACCTCCACCTTCAATATTAAAAATCCTGACTCTTTTGTTAGACTGCAATTAAAAATTAACATGGAAGCTTGAGATTTGTTTATCAAAAAGAATTATTGGTCGCGGTTGTTTCTTTTTCAATAAACCACTGAAATACTCTAAGGAGTGTATCGATAAATCAAAAATAACAGCGATTGTAAAACCTGCCTTGAGAAAGGATACCCAAGGTAACCGAAACTTTGACGAATGTAATTCGCTACCGACATCGCTGTGTTATTACCACTACAGCATTCACAATAAAACAATGAAATAGTTTTCAAACGGTCATCTACTTCAAGCAAAGACACTTGCATAAAGATTTCGTTCTCTGTTTTAACGTCAACTTTGTCGGTGTTAACCGCAAAATATATCCACATTCTAGATTTGCCTTTCGGCTGCACGATACATTTGTTGACTTGAGCATCGTAGTGCAAGTAAAATATATGGCCTCAAATCTGATCACGTGACTGTGCTCACGTGATCACCTATTCATTGCTTTCTTGTCAATAAAAAGAAATATACTAAAAGCAAAATGTTAAAATTAGGTCCCAAACTTCAAATCAGCCAAGCAGCAGAAAATCACAAACTTTTACGTACTTTTTTCCAATGAATACATTCTAATCAATAGGCGAAGAGCTGATAGAATAAATGCTTATTTATAAACACATTTCTTTAAAAATATAGGAATATGACTCTTTCTAGCCCATTCAGTTGACTTCATAAAATGACACAAGAAGAACGGCGGTTTTGTCGAGGACACAAAAAATAACTTTTTATTTTATTTGTTACAACCCAACCCATTTAGAGATAGATAAACAAACCTAACTATGACCCGTTATCGTGTGGTTTCGCTGCATCAATGAAGAGTCCAATCGAACCATAAATCGCGTCCGATCGTCTGTGTGGTCATTTCGGTTGGTCCAACAATTTAATCGCTTTCTGTTAACGGTTAACGGGCAAGCGTGATGGGTGCTTACAGGATCATTAAATTACTTCTCACTGGTGTCAAGAGCGATTCATCAATCCTCTTCAGAGTGACATTTTTATGCGGTCAAGATAGAGAACGGTAAACTGTTTGTAATGATGTATTCGAAAAGAGAAAAGGCACACTAAATCGTGTAATCCGCAATTTTCGTTCCAAATTGATCCAATATCCCAAACAGAGACACGGCTATCTCTTTAACCTTTGCATAAATAACTGAAGAAATAACGACAAAATGACTAATAAAGCCATTCTCGTGAATTGTTTATTCCTTTATTGAATAATTAAGTGATATAAGGCCGGGTCGTTAGTTTCAGATACATAATGTACCTTACCGATTAGTATATAAATATGGACAATGTAGGAGAAAGCTTTAGTTTGCCAAAACATCGAATGTACTCTTCATATGGACAGAAACCGCAAGCCATATCGGGTATTCACATTTCCTACATATGGTTGCATCGACTTGGTCAGAAAAAAATTCATTTCACAGTGCGAACAAAACCACACATATTTCTGTGATTGTTATCGCATAATCAATTGAGCCCCACGGTAGACGAAAATCAGAGTAGTTACTCCAAGTATATACTATTCAACTGAAGCTCAGTTTGGTCTCCTTATATTGGTTGGCATATTAATTCCCGTGGTTCTGAAACAATTCGTCATCACAAGGAGGTTGTTCCGAAAATGTACTCCATGCAAATCCGATTGCACTGCTTCACTTCCCATGAGCTCTGTGTAAAAGAAATTGTTTTCGAATTCGCACAAAACTCCTTTTCAATCTCACGAGCAACCCTCATTAATTTCCAAAAGTTTGGCATTACAATAACGTAACAACGGTTTAAAAGCGGAAACGGGATCAATTATGTGCTTGGTTGTCATGAGGTGTTTTGCAATTGATGACCCCGGTTTACGTGTGACCGCCTGATTACGGGGCGTGGGTTGCGTCATCGACTTGACTTTGAAATGTGTTCGGCCATGCGCTGTGATAATTGACGGTTGGTTCTGCCTATGTATGCGTCACCGCAACTGCAGGTGAACTGGTATACTGTGTGTGAGACAGATTGCCAAACATCTACATGTTTGTCCAAATCGAGGCAGTAAGTCGGAGTTGAGCAGCTGGGAATGTGCGGTTGAGAGCTGACTTCAACTTTTCGCGCACATCGTTCAAAAGACGATCGCCTTTAAAAAATAGTTTCATGCAAACGGCTTTCTGGGGAACAGTTGGCGATGGGTTACCTTATTGAGATTATTTACTGTGAATATCAATGAACCTTTCAGGGTAACCGTTTCATAGTAACGTTTTATTCAGAAATTCTTCTTCTCGTAGTGTGTCCGGGGAAAAAATATTCTGGCGCGATGGAACAGAGGTTTTACGAGTCCACGTTTGTAAGTCATAGGTGAGAAGCTAGAGAACTGTAGATATTGACCACTCCATGTTACTCTTCTGCGGATAGAACGCTGTAACGTACCATCTAAGCGCCCCATAATTCTTATATCCAAAAATGCTAGAGAATCATTGCTTTCTTCTTCGTGGGATACGGAAAGATTTGGATGAACCGAGTTCAATTGTCTCGAAAGGGGTTCAAAATGTTCACGCTCCGTAAGAATAAAAATATCGCCCACATAACGTCTGTACAAGATGGACTGGGAAATATTATTGGTAAGAATTTGTTTAATCATTCATAAAAATACATCGGCTAGAATTGGGCTTAATGGACTGCCCATGGCTACACCATCAATCTGTTTATACGTGCTCCTTCGAATTCAAAACGTATGTTTTCAGTAAATAAAAATACAAGTTCTCTTAAGTATTCAAGAGGAATGGCAAGGGAAAAATTACTTAAAGAAATATAATCACATAAAAAATCAACTGTTTCGTGGAGTGGAACATTAGTGACAAAAGAATCCACATCTATAGAATACATCCGCTGTAAAGATATGGTCATTGGAATCTTTTAAACAATGGGGTGTTAAAGACTTACGAACGGGATTTGGAATTTCCACCAATCATCGAGCGAGTTTGTGATATGATGAATTTTGCATACACAAAATCGGTCTGAGAGAAGTCCCGGGTTCATGAACGTTAGGTGAGCCTCTCATGTGTAGTGTTTCTGTCCCCATTGGCTTCAGTTGTTTATACTGTGTTTCAGATATGTAGCCACGTAGTAATAGATAATGTAGTTTCCTTCAGATAAGGCTTTCAGTGAGGTGGTTGTTATCCGGTATCTTATCAATTTGGAACTTTCTCTCGTCCATTAGTATTTCTTTCATTTTGTTTATATAACCTTCCCTGGTCATGATCACGGTAGCAGATCCTCTGTCCGGCTTCAAGAATCTAAGGTCTGGCATACGTTTCAGTTCTTGTATTGCCTTATAGTGTTCGGAAGTGAGGCAACTCTGTTGTCAAGTGAGCAATATACACCATTTTCGCAAGGAACCACCCGGCATTTTTTGTTGATGTGGATGAAATGTCCTTCAGTTGATCATAGAAGTTATGGAATGAAACTTGATTCTGAAGACGGTCAACCTTTCTTGGTGGAATCTGAAGTTTCATCCCCACTGATAAAACGTTCATAACCATTATCTATTACTACGTGGCTACATATCTGAAACACAGTATAAACAACTGAAGCCAATGGGGACAGAAACACTACACATGAGAGGCTCACCTAACGTTCATGAACCCGGGACTTCTCTCAGACCGATTTTGTGTATGCAAAATTCATCATAT
>UZAN01050317.1:2044-12127 GCA_900618425.1 Echinostoma caproni
CTGCCTGCTACTAAGCGGTCACATAGTTGTTCTTCCAAACGATCTTCGTTGTTGCAGGGTGATGCTTGTTTGTTCAGCTGCAGAATAAAATCACGACAGGAAATATGTTTGGCACGAATCAACAAATTGAATTTAGCTCACTTGTGTGCCTGAAACTCGGTAGGCAGCAAGTGGTTAAGCAGCAACGATTTTAGAGATTCGTACGGTAATTTAGCTGGAGCATCAGGAAACGCGAGGTTTTTCTACAGAGAATAAAGATTGCGACCGCCTGCAGTGAAGACTAGAGCTGACTGGTTTTGGGTACCACCTTTACGAATGCTGCAGTACAGTTCGAATCGTTCGACCCATTCCTCGCTCTCAGATGGGCCGGCTTATAGGTTCAGTTGCTCAATGGTTGGGAGCTCCATCGCGCGACGTCAAGCTGTAGTGATTGTAGCAGTAGTAATAGTAATAACAGTAATACACACTGAACTCGGAATACGAATCACGCAATACGGATCACGCAATACGAATCAAGGTTTAGTAATCTTTAGTGATCGTAGTATTAGTATCATTATTATTATTATTATTATTAGTAGTAGTAGTAGTAGTAATATGCATGGAATTCGAAATATAAACCACGCAATAGGAATCACGGGACACGATTCAAGGATTAGCTATCACGGACTGGATTACGGAAGCAGTGAACCGCACTGGCACTAGCACGCAATATCCCACGTAACTGAGACGCGAGGATAAGGCCACCGGAGTAGCAGTTTATTTATTGGAAGCAATAAAGGGGATTAAATAATTTACTTAAAGTAGGTTCATTGGTTATCCGGGCTTCTACCAATCACATTCCAGTATTCCTGGCATCGTTCTGCTTTTGTCTGAGCCGCACAGTCTCTGGTTGGCTGGTACTACGTACCTATGATATATCGTCAGAAGCAGTGACACGTACGCGCATTGTTAACGTCACCCATGAAATTTGATTGATCTTAATTGTTCAAAAACTGCAACGCATCGCTCTAGAGTACGCATCACCTCGTAGGCCCGGATCACCACATGGGAGCACATGGAAACAAACATTGTTGGAAGCTTTACTAGTTCTTCTGTCCAGACCACTGATAAGAGTTTCACCCAGTATCTCCTTTAAATGGGAATCTAATGAAGAGATATTTCTTGCTCAAGGTATTTGATCGATCCAATTTCTTTCAATAAAACCATCCAGGTTTCCGTTCTCGCTTAAAGTACTCCCCTGAGCATTAGACTAATAGCCTACACTTTTGATCTGCTTTCTCTCACCTTAACTGTCAAACATTGCACTAAGTTACGTTTATGTTGGCTGTAATTTCACATCTTTTTGCAAAGCTTGAGGAGTAATCATTTTGAATAGTCAGTGCTTCGATGTAATTCACAATCCTGTTGTTTTTGTTTTTGTTACTTTGGATCCTAAATCCACTCCGCACGAAATCGGTGGTGGAGAAATACTTCCTGTAGGGAGAGGATGAGGCCGACCCTCGCAACATTTCTTCAATTGCCTAATTGCCAAGCGGTTAAACTCTGTTTTTAAACGTACCTTCATTACTGGGGAACTCTTTTGTTGTTTTTAAAATCAATCCATTATCAGTATAGTTGGTGAGAGTACCACTGCAGCACCGCGTCAAGTCTAGCGGAGTTTGCTACGCTATGTAGTAACCGAAATCATCTTGCTCATCTCATAAGGCTTGCGCCTTATCCAACTGGCTTAACGGGCCCCCTGTTATCTTCTTCAGTCTTCTGAATAAGGACCATAAACTCATCACCAGATCACTCAAGTTTTTATCGGTACGTAGCGATATCACGCTGAACCATCTGCCACGGTAAGGTGCAGCACACCACCTCAAAAGCTTGAAAAACATTCTCTCAAAAGGTGTTAACTGACTGTTTTCAATCTCCTGTGCCCTGATCTCGGTCGGTGCCTATTGCGGCTTTCAGTCGAGTGAAATCAAATGATTGACCGTTCCGGCATGTGACCACACGCACCTACGCACGTCATGCAAAATTATTCTGTTACAAGGTCGATCTACCTCAGCGAATCAGAGGCTAGTTTTGACCTGCCCGCATTGATTGGTACGTTGACCGCCCAGCTTAACGACATACTCCTTTTGGTAACGCTTGCGTTAGTTTGGCCTATCTGTCTGCCTGCGTGCTGACGCACCGCTTGCTCACCGGCCCACAGATCGACTAGGTTTACATTTACGTACTTGTGTACTTATTTACTTCTACGGGATAAAAGCAATTCCTTTTTCCATCCACTGGCACGCTCCGAGGCTTACAGACGTTCTGATTTTCCATATTTAACTAGATTTCCTACCACCTCAGAACTCGTTGGGGCTATGATCTACGCAAGGTGCTAATCTAAACTGATGCCATTGATTTTCTGCTGTTGTCGCTGTTCTTTTGTACCACATTACCTATTGTTTGATACAAAGTGGTTATCTGACTACTGAACATTCGCCGGTCGAGGCACATAAAGCGATTTCCCCACTTGATTTGTTATCTCAGCTGGACTTCACAAAACAAAGAGTAAAATCTTTTACCGTATGATGTCCCCTGCCAGGAGATAAAAACAGTTCTGGCATCGCACACCATCTGGTCGAAATGGGGCATCATGCTATGCTAAAAGAGGCATTCAGTCTCATGTAAAACATGAATATAACCAAGATTGTTAAACATGGTCAGGGCAATAACCCGTTAAAACTAACGACCTTAAATGTGATTTGTGACCATAGTATATTATTGATGAATTAAATTTCTAAATGCACCTGCACAGATGGAGCAAAATGATGGCGGCAATCGATTGAAAGGGAGAAAGGTCGGTGGTGGATTTAATTGATTTTTAGCGACGTAACAATAAAGAGAGAGGGTAGGGGGGGACGAGGAAGCCAAATCCGGGAGGAGGAAAGACTATAGATTCGCACATTAGAAGAATATTTCGAGAAAGGATAGAAACTTTGTCCTGGATTACGGTTGTTTCGGTACACGTGATGAGCGCCATGGTGATGCTTACGTCGGGGAATCGCAGGTGAAGGTTACGAAGAGAAGGAAAATTATGATAAACTCGGAATACCAAATC
The DNA here is from genome assembly GCA_900618425.1 of Echinostoma caproni. NCBI lineage: Eukaryota > Metazoa > Platyhelminthes > Trematoda > Plagiorchiida > Echinostomatidae > Echinostoma > Echinostoma caproni. The sequence continues at coordinate 5,142 of UZAN01050317.1, forward strand.
ACCTGATGAGTTGGGATGGAGAAAGAGAAGGAGGTGAGAAGGAAGAAACCACGGTGGAATCTACACTGACAGTACGAGCAGATGATGTGTGAAACTAAAATGGGAACACGTCCGACAACTTGTGAGTCAAAAGGGAAACAAAGGAGGTGATTTAAAATCGGGCAAAGTTGCTGTATCGTGATGGTAGATTGCCAGACAATGAAGCGAAACACTCAAGATCATCAGTTTCACCATGCGATATTTGACTTTCGTTCAGCATTACCTGAAGAAAATGAATAATTAAAAAGGTAAATACATCCACAGTTTAAACGCCATTTAACTCTTTTTTTGTTACGTTCTCATTGAATTCAATTTCAAAATCCATTTCGAGCCAGGTTTTAAAGTATGAGTTATTAATCGCAATTCGGCTGGATTGAATGTCTGTCGTCAAATTGAAAGAGTAAATCATAGAATCTGTCTTAAATTAGGGGATATGATAAGTTAAATGCATCAAATGATACGGCGGTAAAACAAATAGACAATTTCACGAACAGTGAACTCAGTTTGAAAACTCAAAAAAAAACGATGATATTGTACTGTATTTTATGAATCTTCCGTGTGCAAATTGAAATCACGAGATGCATGTTATAGACCGTGAACACAAAGAGAAAAACCCATCGAAAACATTATAATGCTGAAAATTGCACTACCGTGTGAATAAATCCATTTTTGACTTGACTTGGAAGAATTTCCTGCATACCGCAAACTAAATAGAGAATAGAGGAGACCAGCTGTCGAGGAACAAAAGACAAGTTCATCTCAAATCTAATTAAGGCGTAAAGCTGCTATTGGAAAGAATGAAAAATTGCTTTTGACTTCCGTAACTCAGTGTATGTGCGTGTGTGAATGATTTGGTATGAGGCCACGCGCGAATTCGAGTACAACCGATGGATGACAGATTCATTCGTAACAGACAGCAGAGGAAATCGATGTGCACAAGAGCACGGAACAATCGAAATGGATCCAGTCTATAATATGTTCAGGGGGCAGGTACTTTCATAGTGAATAAATATGCACCAAAGAATCGGTTTCTAAAAACGCAATATTTATAACAGAATGAATATCTGATTTCTACTCCGTCAGTTCAGCCGATGGAGATACATGAACATAATCACTTCGACGAACCCTGAGTTCATCTTCGTGGTTTCCAGTGTTAACAAGCTCAAGTTATGCAATGCAGGACAAATTCGCTAGCCACCGGGATGCCTTGGAAACAATCTCATCAAGAAATCAATTTGTGTGCGGGCTTATTGTTCATCGGCGTCAGATAAAAAGAAGCGAGGCTCATCAAGACATGCATTCCTTCCTCTACGCGGAACACCGTGTCTTACGCATCAGCTTGTATTCTCTTAGTGTCCATGATTTCACCGCGTGCGCGTGTGAGAGAGAACACTGAGTCTGTTTTGGTTATCGATCAGTAACATATATAGTGGCACGATTCCCACCCAGATGGTTCTCTCGTTGCATACATACACACACACACACACACACACACACACACACCATGAGTAACCAGACCAGTTGTGGCACATGTGACAACATGTTCAGATCGAATTTTGTTTATAACCTTATGTAGATCGTTCCGCGAAAGCTCAACCGGTAGAGAAATAGTTCAGCTACACGCTTGTTGCCTGTTCCCATCCGATTTTCCAACTAACATTTTACATGTGAAAAATCGTAACTTGTTTTCACTTTGGAATAACTTATGCGATCTCACAATTGTTTAAAAACCTTTCATTAAACAACTTGAAATCAACCATTTCCATTCGGATAAATTTTCCCCAAACGGAAGAAAAAACGTTTCTCAGGGCAAAGTGCTCTTAATAATATTGCAGCAGTTGGTTCTGAAGCTTGATCACGGTATCGGGAAAGGAAGAAAACATGTTTGTGTGCAAGTTTTCTTTTTTTGGTTGTACGTTCGTTATCGAAAACCGGTGAGAACTTAGGGCAACATAAACCTTTGTGTCCCTCACCCAAGGATTTTGCTGCATCTCTACTTCCGGGGAAGCCAAATTATCTTTTGCATGATCATGTCAATTAGGTAAAAGATTTGAATAGGAATTTAAACTTCTTATCTTCGATTTTAAAAAAACATGATGAGAAATGTGAAACGATATCTCGATCAAAGTAGAGTAATCCTACAGTGCCATGTAGCATGGACCAGAGTAGCCATCCCATTGCGAATCTCTGACCCACCTTTTGGCCATTCCCGGAACACCTGTTTGAATTTAAACCATATCTCGATCGAAGGGTCAACAATCAGTCGGAATAAGCTCATCGCTATCAGGAGCTGTTGGGAAGGCTTTTCAGATACTGAAAGAGGAGGAATCGAAGCTTGTCATCAAATAGAGTACAGAGTATACGCGAAAGTCAAATGATGCAACCGATCAAGATCTACTGTGATACGATATTTAAGGTAAGCATAGTGGAAACTTTCAAAGAAAGTCAAATGCAGGTTCGACCTTTATTTCCAAAAGTCGTGCATCGGAATTGACATCTCTCCTCGAACTGAATATTCCGAATCGAGTAATACAACGAACTCTGTAGAACCCATTGTGGATTAGGTACAGGACGATGTAAGGAACAACAGTGCTCACAAGACTTCAAATAGAGGCCCGTTTATTTTGGTCGGGGGGCTGAAACCCACTTCACATGTTACAAGGAAAACTGTGTCAACATCAGTGATGAAAAAATTCACCTTTTCCGGACCAGAATAAGAATTCTCTTGTGGGCTGTACTTAAGAAAATACTGGCTGTATTTCAGTCACTGGATCAACGAGAAAATTTCTCTGAAGGTGCATTTTTGGCTCCCGTTCCGGTTTGCTTAGCATTTCGGATTCTGACGCGTACATTCGTGCGCTAGAACGTGATTGACTGCTACTATTGGCTTGTAATGGTCAGGCGGAGGCCGTATTCCTGTCAGATAATGCTGCCCACATGTGACCGGAAGATGGTTATCGCCTGGCAATACTAAAGTGATAGCGTGTGCTACGCATTCGCCAATCAATTCCGACTGCTTGTCCAATCACTTGATACAGTTGCTCATGATAGACGCTGACTAATACCCTTCCGATCCGTTTTGTCCGTGAGCCAGCTTGACCTAGTTTTAGGTCTTCGTTAAATCGATTGATGTGTTCTCTAGATCACTCATTAAATCGTTAACCCGGTTCCGATTAGAACGCTCTCGTGTGTGTTCTAATTTCTCGTGTTGGGTTACGGGCCGCTAAAAAACTGTGCATAGGGTCGAGGCTGGAATTCGGTTACAGCAGTATGGCCTGCAGGCAGCCCAGATTTCAAACTACACCTGGAACACTGAACAGAAGGCAGTATCGTGATTCGAGAATATATGAATTAAGGGGTTAACACTCTCACTCTAAAATCGGACTGGCGGTGTATCAATGAAGATCTATTCCGAAACTTCGTGAAAGGCATGCTCAAGAGGTCTATCTAGGTTTTGTGAGAGAAAGGTAGCTCCACTGAATATTAATTTGCACCAATTTGTATTGGATCCCAGTTTATGAGCACTACTTTTTATACGGCATCATTATTTTACATTTTCGATCTTATTTTCCTTTTGATAAAATGGGAATACGGATAAAATTTTGTGTGCGGGCTTTTTCTAAGATAAATTAATGCAAACCCACAGATAAGTAATGTATTTCATTTAGAATTGGAGTTACTGCGGAACCCTTGGGACCGGGGTGGTGGGTTGAGTGAGAGAAAACAAAAGGCTGGGAGCTGTAAGCGGAATTTTTTTTAAAGTGGTAGAAATCGATGTGCCGTGTACTCCATAATTTAGAGTACACTTATAATTAGATGAAATGTGTCCAATTTGCCGCAGTTAGAAGGAAGCACTGTTTCAAACTTCAACCCTAACTTCTTAAGTACCACATTAATAGGAGATGGCACTGGTGCTATACTTCCAAATAGATTCTTTGACAAACTCGACTCATCCGTATGTAGAGGTAAGTTACAGATTGCGAGAGGATATCTGAATAAATCGATGATGTCTGTTAATAATTGAAATTCACTATCATCGACGTCACTACTAATTTGAATTTGCAGTAGGTAGGGCTTCAATTCGAAATTCCAAAATGTGTTTCCATCTTTCTGGACTACAATGAACAGATATCATAGGAAAACTGCGAAAAATAGTCACCGGAGTTCAACGTACAATCACGCAAGCCTCGAGTATGATGAGAAGGTCGAATCATTTATGCTGACGTTACACGCACGCTACTCAGTGTCCGAGAGCTACTGTTTGTCTTGTAAAGATAGTTCTGTAGTAAAACAGGGGACTATCGAAAAAATCTTACACTTCGTGGTCAGTCATTAGATTTGCTTTTACTGCTCCACAGAATTATTGCAACTTCTCGCTCTGGATGAAGAACAGTTAGACGAAACCTCGCCAAAGCATTTACTTTGTCATAGTACCGCACTCACAAAGTGCCTTAATTGTTTGCGAAAAAATCAATTTATTTCCCCTCAACCGGCCCACTGACAGAAGCATTCCGATAGGCAATGTGTGTCATCAAAATCACATTGTGAGGTTCCAAACAGAACGTGATTGCTGGATTCACTGAACGTGACACCAGATTGAATCAACGTTATAAAGTGTGATTTTCATGTATCATATGAGAACCAGGGTCCAAATACGTACACATTCACTGGAGAACATGTGTCGTGTTTACTAGGAAAAGAAATAACTTGATATCGCTCTCAGGTCACCAAACCATTCTGTTTGTCCTCTAAAACATTTAGTCAGTTCAGTCCAACTGCGGTGACCTCACTCTGTAGACCATTGGCATGAGTCATATATGATTGGAATGAGTTTGCATGCCGGTAGGCGTTGTGCGCATGCAGGGCTGCAATGCGATCGGAATAAACTCTACTTACCTTAGGCTATATATATATATATATATATATATATATCAAATGATTGTATACAGAACATTTCCGTGCAGTCAATGTTTTGAGAAGGATTCAGAAAGACCGTGACAATACCCATTACTACACAGACGGAACTGGCTCACATTCTCAGTCTCGTTGCAGGGACAAAATGAAACATGATTGATCTTGGGGACACACATGTCACACGCGGTAGGGAGGCGTCTGCAACTACAAAAACAGTTATGTCATCAATGTTTTTAAGCAGACAAACACAGACACACACACACTTGTTGGCAGCGCATATAGGCACCCTTACTTCAACTAAGAATTAGTTAAATGATAAATGGGTCATTTTAATTGGACTTAAAATTAATACTGTAGAAATCAAATTACCGACTGTGTAGGTGGCCAAGACATATCTTTATTTCAGTTGTTTAATTGTGCGTGTGTGGACCAGTTTTACTAGTGCATCAGTAGAAAAAGAAACAGACAAAATTGTGTAACTCCCGGAGAAGGATGGGGGGTGGGGTGATGATGGTGGAACTAGTCGAAAACAAATGATGTACCATCTCTATGAATCGAATGAAGAACAGATAATTTTATTTCTAAATTATCAGGGAGTAACTCAAACACAATTATGTCTAATTGTCCTATGCTGAGCGCATGCACAGGCCACGTGCCACAATTTTTGTTTATGAACGGGTAAAATGCTTAATAATAATACTGCCATCGGTGATTCTCGGATGAGCATGCTTTGGGCGCACCTGCACACTGGATGAAGCCCTCACCACAAGAAGACGACTAAGAAATGATATCGATTGGCAGTTTAACTAAATAATCAATGGCTGAAGTGGAGTATAGAAAAAAACTGATGTGACCTCTAGACGCGAGTGACTCATTCTTCATGCGTCACCGTTCCGTCGATTGAAACATGTTATCCGCTAAAATCTGTGATGTGCCTGGAGGTGGAAGGGGGAGATGATAGTCAAGTCTTTAAAGAGTATTCCGGTTAACAACAGTAATTCCAAATATGATCCAATGAAAACAAGAAATCCAAGTAAGAACCGCAATCTAAAATGTAATGCATCAAGTAAAAAAGTAGGCGTTTATCAAGGATGCATCGGATGGCGAACGATCTCATGCTTGTAGACAACTTCGGGTGTACGTAATTACTACTGGATAGTTACCTCTGTCATTTCAAATTTTTGTAGTAGATAGCCTTTGTCCCATCGTTTTGGGTTCAGTTTGTTGCGAATTTTCCTGATAGTTGAAACTGAAGATTTTAGCAAATTTGGTTAATCAGAGTTCGCTTGCTTCAGGACTTAAAATCACCGTCGGCTTTACGTTGAATCGACCTGTTTGTCTCCCTGGGGCACACGGTAGAGATTATAGAAATAAAGCTGAACGATTGACATGATGGACTGTTTGCATGGATAGGTCACATCGGTTGTCCTGACTTAATCGGCCGTATTTGTCAGGCGAAGAGGAGAGCTTAGGTCAGAAAAGTTCAACTATCCAATTTGAGAGATAAATCGTCCCGATAGATCATTTGAATGGAGATATATACTCTGCTTCATTCATTGCCTGTATACGGTACTCTTGTTACTATGGTATCTTGGGTAGTCCACTGCAGGTCATCCATACAGTTCAGGATGCACGAATGAAATTCCGACTTTGAAAAGTACTACAAATCGGCGAGTTAGGTTCCTGTACAGCCTAAACCATGAATTATGGCTGCCAGTGGTAACATGGGTGATATACATATATATAGTATACATGTAGTAGTGTTAGTTGATAAATAAAAATAAAGGATAAAGTCCGCTGCTTGTATCTTGTTTTTTTAAAACAGACAGACTCATCAGAAAACTTAGAAGATCCGCCAAAACACTTCTTAATAACTGATTATTGAGTTTGTTTATGCGCTATGCTCCCGTCCCAAATTTCACTCACTCTCTATGACCTATTCAAACTGAGAAAGTGAAAAAACAAATTCAATGATTGATTGAGCATTTTAGGTTGCATTGATTCGTAAATTGATAGGCTTCACAGCTCTGGCA
>UZAN01050319.1:1665-14213 GCA_900618425.1 Echinostoma caproni
GTGGGTTCCAATCCCACCGAGGCTACTGAACTTTTCACAATCGACATACAAACTTAAAATCTGCCAAACAACTAGTTGAGAATATTGTCAAATGAGGAATGACAATGTGGCGAATAGGATTTCTGTTTATGGCTTTCCAATCGATCAGCACCCGTGGAGTAACTTAGGTACGGATGCATTCAGGTGGAGAAACTGATTGGGTATGGGAATACTTGGACGCGTAATGCTTTAAGTCATCTGGGAGGCCTGATTGATCACAGTTGTTCGAAAGTTATAACATATCGCTCCGTGGTATGCATCATCTCGTAGGCCTGGAATACCACAGTAATCCTACTTAGACAGTTTTGAAAAAGCGCATGTGAGGGCGATCGGGAGTCCAGAAGCGAATGTTCGAGTACTGATCACATGATAAATAGTGAACCGTTATGAAGTGTAAATTTCCAGGTAGAATATAAGTTGGTGAACATTCTCACGCTCAATAAGACAGGCATCACCTCTCGCGTTACACTAACCCCAGTTTGCTATAGCGATGCCTAATGGACTTGCGAATAATCAACTGCCAGAAATAAAAAATATCCACTCCCCTTGTTCCCGAAACGTAGATTCAACTCTAAAATACATCGTCCTCCAAATTAGTATTGCAATGCATTACTCTACTTTTCTTCCTGCTTATATAGCTCGCCTAAACATCTATCGGGAAGGTGTAATTTGATTAAGTGTTTCTTTTCATACTGAGCACATTTTTCGTAACCACTAATACGTCTACCGTTTCAAGTCAAGTCGAATAAAGAACCGGCCCAGTAGGGGATCAACAGTCAGCTACTACACAATCACTCTTCTGTGTAAATAACGTGGTAAAATAGAAGGATGATACGCTACATAAACAAATAAATAATGGCAATTCTATAGCAATTCTATCAAGGTTTTTGTTTTAGGGTAACAATGTGTAATGATTGTAGTAATAATAGTAGTATGCATGGAATTCGGAATACAAACCACGAAACAAGAGTCACAGAACACAGATCACAGATCTGCTATCACGGACTGGATCACGGACGCACTGGATCGCAATGACAGGAGCTCGCAATATTCCCCGTGAACGAGACGCGAGGAAAATACTACAAGACTAGCAATTCGTAGTTTGTTTATTGAAATAAATAAAGGCGATTAAATAATATGTACAAAGGAAGGTCATTGGTTATCTAGACTTCTACCAATCATATTGCAGTATTGCTTGCATAATTCTGCGTCTGTCTGCACTGTCTCGGATTGGCTGGCACGATCCACCAATGGCGTGTAGTCAGAAGCCGCGACGCCCACGTGCGTCGTTGACGTCACCCTTCAAATTTGATTGATCGCAAGTGTCCAGAAACTGTGACGCACCGCCCCAGGGTAGGCGTCATCACGTAGACATGGATCACCACACAATAACAAGATCGGCATTTGTAAGAAACCGTACCAAGTCCAGTATTACAAAAGACCTGTATGTTGTGGTGCGCTCTGCTATATGCTTATACTTGAAACGAGTGCTAGAGGTAGAGATGCATTGACTATGGTGAGGGTGAAGTTGGTGAGATGGGTCTGGTGGTATTCTGGTAGAAAGTTTCTGTCAAGCTCTAAAGTACTGTGGAATTAAAAGCTGCATAACACNNCATAACACGTTCGCCAGATAGTCCATTTTAAGGACAAACGTGTTCGATGGATGTACGTATGAGTTTGAAGTCCTTGAAGATAACCGGGTATGCCCAAAGCCAGTGGGGAAGGATACAAGAGAAAACAAAACGCTTTATTAAGTGAGTTGGGGCAGATAGCATTTTCAAACGAATAATGTAAAAGGTGAGTTTTCTGACTTTGTNGAAATGTCTCGACGACATGGGGAGACCAAAAACGATTGCGGGAAATAGGGACTCCTAGATAATTGATGGAACATGCTCGAGAAACTTGTTCTCCATTGATGCTGACATGCTGAGTTCATCACATCAGTGTATTGATCACCATTCAGAAAACAAAATAAGACATCTTTACACTTGGAAGGATTCATTCTCAAGTTGTATTGTGAAGACCAGTCGATGAGCAGTGAACTATTTTGCATAAGTTTGGGGTACAGGGAGGAATTCGTAAACTTCGTGCCATGCACAACATCATCGGCACACTTAATGAGCAAACAATTATCAAAAGCAGGCATTGAAGTAATATAGGTTAAAAACAAGAAGGGAGAGAGAATAGCACCGTGAAGAACGCCTTGAGTGGAGGCTTAAAGTAAAGAGTTATTACATCGATTGGTGAAATAATTACGTAACAGGTTGGTAATCTCCGGATGAATGCCCTTCTCAGAGAGTGTGTGAAGCAGTTTGGACTTATCAACACAGTTAAAGGTGTCACCAAAAGGAAAGAAAAATACCCTAACAGTTTTACATTTTCTATCCAACGAAGAAGAAATTTACTGAATAAGGGATACCAACGCATCAGTGGTTGTCCTGGAACTGCTAATGGTAAATTTGGTGGGATCAGCTGGGACAACATGTTCTGTAATGATACTTTTTTTCAAGACTTTCAAACCAATAAAAATGCAATTTCATGCACCCCAAATTTGAGAGAAAACAAAGGGGGCGCTCCACCATTGTCACACCCTAAAAACCGCCTAAAAAATCATGGCAAACGATTGATGTGAAAAACAATGCTGTGATCTGATTTCATCTTTGGACGTGCCGATTACAGTCACGGTCGTGTGGCATATAACTGACTGAAAAGCCACATCATTTCTATTCAAGTATCCGTGGATAGTATCAACGATTCATCGGAACGCGCTTTTTCTTCTCTTTTGTGAAAATGTTTTGTTTGGTGATGGCTCCGGTAATCAATTTTTTTAAAGAACGACCATCTTTGATATTCTCATCGTGAAACGGAATCGAGAAATGGGACAATGGCAATATGATTGTTGGAAGGCAGCTCACGCTTACTGTTTGTGAATGTCACGCCAACCTTAATTCATCCGGTTTACTTGGTGCGATGAGAGTGTTTGATTAATACCATATGATTTCAGCGATAAAAATTATTGAATTAAGAGTCCATACTAAGAAAAGTGCATTTTTGAAAACATTCCAACTTTTGAATTTTTACGTTATCAGTAAATTCTTCTAACTGTTATATTTCGACAGCCCTCATTACGCTAGTTCTATTGCAGTTGGATTGACAATGATATCCCATTCTGTTCGGAATGTGTGGCCAAAATGGTAATTTGGATTGTTCCGTACTTGAAGTTGCTTGTTCTGTGGTGGTGGTGTCACAGAAATGTAAAATAAAAAACCTAAAAGTCTGCAACAAACTGGATATGAATCTGGTCAACACTGATGCGTATATATCGATCGAGCATGATCTATAGCTGTCCCAGTACAGCCGCGTGAGGTGCAGCGGATGAATTCTATTGCAGCATTATGCGATGGAGCCAAGCAGTGGCTCAAGCTTTGATCGCGCATGATTCAGTGGTATCACAGGAGGGGGACAAACACACACACACACACGCACACAGAGGGGTACGTCAGGCGCACTAGCAAGATAAACAACCGATATGTATGTCATGGGAATTCGGGCGTGTGTGGCCGAGGCGCATCTCCCAATCGTCCATCCGCGCTTCAACGAGAGGCAGAGAAATCTGTGCCGCATGATGGTCATCCAGACATTGTAGGGAGGTTTCTCACTGCCGACAAGGCTAGCGAAACAGTTTCAAATGATGCTAAGACAATTTAAAATGATACATGGACATGTCGAAGTGATATTCGGACAACTTTGTTTACAAAAGGTTTGGAGTACAGAAACGTTTTAGTTGTCGAATATCTGCACACCTGGTTGAAAGTTAATGGACCCCGACAATAGTTAGTTACTCATCTTCTGACTGTAATCCTGGTGGTTGAGGTACATACTGATCATGACACATGAGTCACGTATCACGTATCATGGCGTGGGAAACGCCACAGTTCTTTTATTGAAAGCAATGCTGGGGGATAAAATAATATGCACAAAACACGTTCATTGGTCATCCAACCTTCTGCCAATCGTCTGCTAGTATTTCTGGCATTGTACAGCTTTTGTATGGGATGCACGGCTTCTGATTGGTTGTTACAATCGACCTATGGTTTGTCGGCCAGAATCGCTTTTTTGATGTTATTTGGGAACCTTGATTGAGCACAGTTGTCCGAAAAATGTAACGTGTCGCTCAGTTATCTTTTTCTTTGTAGCACCACCTTTTTCGTGCCTTCCAAAATGCACCACCGGGTAACTCTGAGGAGTTTCCATTTTAACCCATGCTATTTACTCGGTGCAATCTCTAAATCCTTACAAAGCATAACTGGCATAAGATAAACAGACAGCAATATCATCAGCCAAATTTGATGAAATTACAATTTAGCGTTTTCATTTTGGACATACAAGCAATTTTTGATCTTGATGTTTCAGTTTTTCGTGAAAATCTCATCAAATGTCAAATGGTTTGTAATGATTTGGGCTGTTCTCTCGAGGTAGGCTACACCAACAGACAAACCGGTTTAATCTCTCACAGACCGAAATGGTTATGCGGGATGAAGCAGAAAGCTTATCGTTTAAGAGATAAGCTAACCATCGAATCTGTCCACTTCTGAATATCAGCAGCGAGATAGCTCAGCTGAATCAATGGTTTGTTGACCATATACTAGGGGACAAGTCTTGCCGTCAGCTATGGCAAGAACTAAATTTGCTCTGCGGTCGATCATCTCAACCAGCCACAGTCTCTTATGATGTCAATGAGCTTAACAGGTCTTTGGCTACAGTGAAGAGTATTTTGCACGCACTACCGATACCCAGTACAAGATGCTTGCTCTTCATTCTCCGGTGATTTTCATAACGGAGCGAGTTTCAAAGGAACTCAACGGTAATAATACCTCCCGTTCAGTTTACGTTGTCTCTAGTGATCTTAAAAATATGTTCAAACCACGCAGCACAAAGATGCTTTTATTGATTTTTAATAAATCTGTCAGAAGGTAAACTAGCTTATACTTGGTGAGATCCTTGCACCACTCCGGTACCTAAGACAGAAAATCGGACGTTTCTACCGACTACTTCATCGTCGGTACAAAGTCAGTCTTTCGTGAGAATTATTATTAAGGCTGTTTCCTCTCCTGCTGATTTCTGCCTCGCTCGACTGTAGATTCGGTTGCTTGTCTTACACAGTCCGTTTTATCCACACGATCGACACAAAACGCGAAACTCTTTATGCTTGTGTTTTGGATTCCACAAACGATTTGCCTCTTTTGATAGATATACCCAAATTGAAGAAAACTGCTAGAACAACCAGATCTCCCACCACATCTGCTTACTTGGAGGCAGAACCATTTTAGTGATCGACGCTAATTCACATATCTTAATGTTATTGGATTTTCTTTTGTCCTTCTAAGTCAGGGTGTGTTGCAGAGGGCAATTTTATTGCATTTTCTTTTCCCCCTTTACTTTCAAAATTTTCCATCCACCCCGTTTGTTTGTTTTTACATCTGAGTATTCCAGAGGTATAATGGTTGATAGCGCATCCGACAAGAATCATTCCGTTAGTCTCCTTCAATTAACTATAAGTTCCATTTCAAACCCACATCCATTGAAATTCTGTCTTCCATTGATCTCGGGGGATCTAATCTAGTAGTTGCAATATGCACTGATCACGAGGTGCAAATCACGAATTAGAAATCGCGGACTAGTAATCACGGACACCACGTAAACACTAGATCCCACTGATACTAGTATGGCAATATCCTACGTAACCGAGACGTGAGGAAAAGGCCACAGGAATAGCAGTTCGTTTATTGAAAGCAATGATGGGGGATTAAATAATATGCAACGAACAAGTTCAGTGGTCTTCTGGGTCTTTGCTAATCGCATGCTAGTATTTCTGGCGTTGTTTAGCTTCTGTCTGCGTCACAAGGTTTCTGATTGGTTGGTACAATCAGCCTATTGTTTGTAGTCTATAAGCGGTAACACGTCCGCAAATTGCTGAGGTTACCTGGTCGGTTTGATTGATCACAGTTGTCCGAAAACTGTAACGTGTCGCTCCTTGGTGTGCGTCATCTCGTAGGCTAGGATGACAAACATCTACACAGTCCAAATCACCTGTTCCCAATATCTGTATCAACAACTGAAATGTTGCAACGTAACAGCGCTTTAAATATCCTGAATGTTTTCGATCTACCGACCACAAATGGCCCTACCACATGAAATAAACAATTCACGCCATTGACATCTGAAGGGTACCGTTGCATGTAATCTCCACATTAATTTTCTCGTGCAGTTTATATCAGTAGACCTACTGCTCCTCGTAATCTTCCACGGCCTATTGTTTTAGGAGTTTGTATTGATTGGACGCTTTCTTGAAAGCATCTCTATAAATATATGGTGCTGGTGGACTTCTTTTTCAACCAACAGCTTGAATCATGTGACTGTCTGTGTGATTCAATCTTGTCCGATGCATTACATCCTCCACCCTCAAACTTCTATCGCTCGATCTCCGGTGCAGTCATTCGCAACAAATTTAAACCCCCTTCGACGGTGCCTGTTATCACGACGTGTGTCCTAATCTACGCTTAATTTGGAGAGCCCTCTTTACTCATCTGTCTATTTCTTCATTTCGCTACCATATCATACTGTCGTGAGGTACTACTCAAATTTGTGAGTAGCAGGGTTGGCGTGCGCAAAAAGATGATGTTATAAAACTTCTGCGAACAACGCTTCCAGCTCGGCTAACTTACCAACACCAACATCCGCATCCTGAACCACTCGACCATTGCACATCATTTCCAACTTCCATTAATTATCCCGCGTGTTTGTGGGAAGTATGATAACTTGTTCCAAATGAAACTTTTAGCTGTATGTATGCCAATTGATTGCAACCTTTACCTACTCGTCCCGGAACTGTCTTGTGGATATATACCAATACGAGATGATTCCTGTTCCCGGCAGTTACGGCCCATCACTCAGTGAATCCAAACACCTCTTTTCACTTAACCGAATTTGAATATGCGCTCAACATCTGTACTTGCAACTTTCCGGTTATACGTATGCGTTTTCTCCAACACATGCATATAAGACCCGTCCCGTTCAATCATCACTCTACCATCTCCAGATCCGACCCCAACTCGCACGCATCAATGTGGCGGCGAGGTGACGTATCACTAAAGTTGAAAAGTCGCGTATACTGCGCCACTGTACGATCAGTTGTGTTTGACGATTGTGAGATCTTGAATTTGCGGGTAGAAGACACCCGTCGTTTAGCAGTGTTCGACACTCGATGCTTACGTAGTCTGGCCCAAGTGGGATGGAGTGAGCTGGTTAGTAACATAGAAGTAAGCCATCGTCGTTGGGGAATACATCAGACAAGAACTCGCTATCTCATCAAATCCAGCTCAGTGGGCTCCGTTGGTTAGGACACATTTTGCGTATGTCCGACGGTCGCCTACCGCAGCGCGTCTTGTTTGCATTGGCTGTTGCAGACTGGAGCAAGCCACGTGTAGGCCAGCAGATGACGTGGAGACGAAGCATGAAGAAATTTACAGAGCGATTAGGAAGAGTAGGTGTCTCTGGTCTTCCGGGTTAGGGTTCAAAAGACTCCAAAACCGCATGGTTGGAGACCCTGACGGTCATGCTTGTGAACCGACAGCGATGACGATCATGCTGTCACTTCTTAACAGTCCAGAATGCTTGAACTAGTATGTATGCACAGTTGGGCTGTGTACGCTGTGTGTTGACTATAGAGAGGTTCGCTTTCTTTTCCCGTCCCTAAAAATAGGCCCAATCCCTGTCCTCCTTACATATTCTCACTTACCTTGTATGCATTACTAGTTTGGCAGCGATCAATGAAGTTCGCTTCACTGTATTACGCTGTAAAATGATGATGATGACGACGATGATGACGACGATGATGACGATGATGATGATGATGATGATGACGATGATGATGATGCACGCATCACTCTTCGTGTATCTGATGATATGGAATCCGAAGCTGGCAATGTTGCTGGTGTACTGAGATTGCGCTAAGTGTCAACGCAGAGCGTTCACTCCTTGCGACTGACTGTATTCCAGTCAGCAGTCAACTGTGGGCCGTACATTTTGATGGTTCAGTACGAGTCGACAGCTATGGAACAAAGCGTCCTCATCTTTGCATCGACCGATTGCGATGCGCCTGAAATGAACGATGCATTCCATATGGACCGTCTTCAACTACTTCAAAATGTTTGACAATGAATAAACAACAGGAAATGGGTTTTTCGCGTAAATTGAAGCAACACAATTGTTTTTCTGGAACCGCATTAGTAGAAGTGAATTTCTACCACTCGATTGAGATGGCTCCGTTGAAAAATAATTAAAACAGTAGATATCATCAAAAATAAATTCATCATGTTCGACTCTCTGACTAATCCATGATTAGTTGAGTATTGTTGTGTCTAAAAATGGAAATAAACCAACTTTTTGTACAATATATACTTTACATTGGTTTCCTAGTCTCAGAAAGTAGGCTAATATCGCAGGATGTGGCATTGTGTCCTGGTTGACTGAAGGGTCTTTTAGTTTTTTGGGGGAGAAAGTTATTCTGTGCTACTTGTTTCTCATTAAATATCACAGATCACGAAGCCGTCCATGATTGACTTCGCAAAGTGGCAAAATGTAGCTGCCCCCATTTAAATGTGAGCGAAACTCTGTTTATCGTGCCACAAAAAGAGTAAAGTTCAACTTTCAGTGCCATAGTCAGTTGGATAAAGGCGCAATGGTTCACCAAAGTTCACACCTCAAAGTGCTCGACTCAGGTCACCAATCGATAAAGAAACGATTCGAGCGAACAGGTGATTGACCTACAACATGCGATTTACCAATAGGAGCATCACGTGATATATAAGTGTGTGTGCGTGTGGTTGATGCTAAACGCAATTCGCATCAAACACTTCATTCCAGAATTTGCTTTCTCTTGACTGATTTTTGCTCAACTAAATGTGCACCTATCATGACTGGTAGGGAGCAAAACCTCAATTTTTTGTCTATAATTTGCCGGGGTTAGCGTCTCCCAAGCTGTGGTTGGGTAAGAGACCGTGTGGTGGAAGAGGTGAGGGCTGAGTGAACCGAAACAGACGGACAAACGCCTGAGTAATCGAGAGATCACGCAGATGTCCTCTTCAAACCAACCAAGAGGAAGGGGATCGATTTAGGTCTAACCCAAGTGAGAGTAAATATAACGTTAGTGCAGTCGTGAAATAGCGGTTGGAATAAGAGTGGTTCAGGACACGCCATTTGGAAGAAATTTACTGAAATCTCGGTCTAGGGAACTGGTCGGGTGTCCTCCACTGACGAGGAATTAACTGTTGAGGAACACGGTAGTGGAAAATGTTCGACTTAATGCTGCGTTCGGTGGAGTTTAACCTTGATTATACAATATCTTCTTCTCCAAATTGGTTCGATGGCTCCAGGATGCACAGAACTGAAGTGGGGAAGTTGTTTGTGTGTGTGTGTGTTCCGGTCACTGATATCTGCATATGGACATAGGTCACTTGTAAATAGTTGTCGAAAAAAACTGACATGGAACCCATACAGGGGGAAGCAAACTCCTGATCTCGTTTTTGTTTATGGGATAGTAATGCTCTGGCAATGTGAAGGAATAAATCAGTCCAATTGAATACTTCATTCCGAATTTCGGGGTTGAAACCAATAATGGAAATATTATGTATATATATATATATATGATAATAAATAGTATGTCAATGACTGGAAAAATGTCCCTGGAAGCCTACGACCGGTTTTGCGGTTCTTGCTGCTCGTCAGGCATGCGTATCCGGTCATCTTTTGTCAGTTCATTCATATACTTGTACCCAGGAAGTGTATTTTCGTCACAATAAGCTTGTTTGCTACACCGGGTGACCATTGCATAGACGGCTCTCCCAGAGCCAGTTCAATGAAGAATCAATGTTATGAATCGATCTTTTGTAAGTGGGTTAGATACTACTAACCGCAGCAAATGTGACCTGATGGTCTTGGTATATATATGTTTACAGTAAAACATTACTGTTTGATCTCATCCCACCCTCCCTGCCCCCGATTCTTGTCGTTGCTTTGGCCGCCTGCTTGTTCGGGAGCCGGTGAACCGCATCGAGTGTGGTTGTCCGATGGAAAATGTTAATCGGTGGCTTGTGCGGATCAAATTATCTGCGGGGGAAACCATCCACAGCATAAATGTAACGATGCTTTGAATCGTTTATCCTGACAAACCTTTTAATTTCGCCTAATCCATCCGTCGCGGAATCTGCTCTGACAACCATGTTACCATTAGTTAGGTGCTCATTTTGATATAAACATTTTCTCTATCTCTTTCTCTCTGAGGTTTCCTCAAATTAGGGGTTTCTGACAAATAATCTACCACGTCACCACTTGATTCAATCGATAATATATACATAGGAGGGCTGATAAAAGAGTTTTTCCGGAAACACAATACACGTACGAGAAGGTGATGGCGGTGGGTGGGTACAAAGGCAATAAGCAAAGACTTGTTGTTACGTTTGAATTTCAAACTGTGTAGTCTCGGGCCAGTAGCCCGCCAGCAAAGTAGAGCAACCGTACCACAGGTTGATTAAGACTCGTGCACAATTAATCGTGTCAAGCGTACGCTCTCCAGAAAGCAGCAATAGAACTAGCAGCCAATCAGAATCGGGCCCATTTCAGCTGATAGTATTGGCATGGACAAGTGCGTGTGGTGGATCGATCTGAATAGATCACAATCGATAACATATGTGGAACGAGCAAATTTCCGATGAGCATTTTGACAGAACGTACACACTTAAGCCACAGTCGCGTATGCAACACGAGTATTCACCAGGAATTACTGCATCCGAATTATTGATATACGTCGTTAAAAACAAATCAGTGACATGAAAGCAAAAGGGAAAACTTATCTGAGCTGTTATGAACCGGTGTGCACAAGCTTAAATTTGATCACGGAATTTCGGAAGTGGTACATGCCTTAATTTCACGATAAAAAACAATGTATGATAATGGCAAAATCTCATCAGCAGCTGTTTCGCCGCCACGCACACTGATGTACGGTTCTTTTCAACCTGACTGGCCTCACGTTTTCCTTACCCGGTCATCTGCGCCTCGTACACGTTGTGTACTGCGTACGCCGGGAACGTTTTGCGTGGCCCTCATACGTTGATATTTATATCCCGAACGGAATCAACCTGATCTCGTTTTGATACCCATTCCCAAAATGATGTGGTCAATTTTGTCACGGTAAACATCTCTTTTTCCCCTTTAGTAGTTCTAAAGGGTGAATTGCTATCACCGCATTTGTAAACTGCACGAGAAATAGCACTTTGCTGTTCATTATGGCCTCCCAATATATTCTACCACATCTACGATGGTTCATCTCAACTTGAAATCAGCAAAGTGTAACATTTTCGCTTTTATGTAGCAGTCAGGACTGCAAACGATTACTTTTTTTCACCCGTGAGTAAAATCACTTAGTCCGGAGCTACACGTGTTATGATTCCACAGGGCGGTGCTCGGTCGAGGGAAGATGTTCAGTGCCAATCACGGCCAGGATGTAGTTAAATTGTCATCCATGCACCAAAATACCTCATTTGGAAAAAGTTTGCAGAATTCCCGCATACATAGGGTACTTATTGGAACTGTCAACTATCAGCTGTACATACTTGTACTCACCAAACCGAACAGCAGCAGTTTGCTTCAACCGGTCTTGCTCATTTTTGGTCTTTGAAAGAAACTGCTGATTGCATCTTTTTGCGTACTACTCACAAGTGAGTAGTATCTCACAACAACGGGTGACATCTTGAACAACGAGATTATATTCGTGCGAAACCAGTCCGGTGGCCAGAAACAAATCAGTGCTGAACAAATGTATTAGCACTTAGAGAGCACGGCCGCTGGTTGTCATGTCCTCGTTTTCCTCACTCGTCTCAGCTCTCGCCTCACGGTCACGGATCGATAAAAAGCATAACTATTCTGTTCTTTGTGAATACGCCGAGGTGAGCAGTGAATTGGTCAAATGGAACTCTGCGTGGAGAACACATATAAATCCTCGGAGTGCATTTGTTTAAACCACTTCGATTACTACTTGGAGTCACCTGAAACCAGGTGTACGGATGTGATGGTCACACATACGACTCTAAACTATAGAGCCACGTGTTACCTTGTATGCCCAAGAATTGCGGTGGACACAGAACATAGTTTTGCACAATAATCGTACATTGCCCCGTAGTGCTTCATTCTGATATGGACAAATTTATGTGATCCAATGCCAATACTATTCATCCATTTTGTGTTGTTATTGTTGTTTTGAATGCGCATGGGCTCAAGATTTTCAATCCTCCGTAGTTATGATACTTATCCAACAACGAATATCTATCCACAAGTCTGAAGAGCCTGGTACCATTCGAAATAGCCTTCTTGTTTGCACATTGGAAAACCTCAGAATAAACGAACGATCCCCTAGTGATTTATGCATTTTATAACAATATCAACACCTTTTCTTA
>UZAN01050321.1:0-20615 GCA_900618425.1 Echinostoma caproni
AGAAGCACCAGCTTGTAAGCTATTCCCATAATAAAACTTTGACTTTGACTTTGACAGTTTGGATCCAGGAAAGTGTGAGATGTATCTAATGTACCGTGCGTTGGATTATTTTGCTCCCCAGTTACTCAGAACTATTCGACAACCTATACAGGATAAATTTTTGCACCGGAAGTTGCTATTATAGCAGGAATATAAAGATGCTGAGTTTATTAAAACCCCTTCATCTTGTAAGCGTAGCATTTCCGTTAAGTGAACTTCTTTCGGACAGATGTACATCATATTCTTTTTTCTCAAACTATTTCCTTGTTCAGGTCCGTCAACAGACTTGTCGAACAATTTGATACGAACTGTGTCCAATCGTCCCGTCGACTCGTCTTCAGTGACCCAACCGATCGACAATTTTTGATGTGTAACGATTCATCTATGTAAACATCCTATGGGACAAGAGAAGCACCAGCTTGTAAGCTATTCCCATAATAAAACTTTGACTTTGACTTTGACAGTTTGGATCCAGGAAAGTGTGAGATGTATCTAATGTACCGTGCGTTGGATTATTTTGCTCCCCAGTTACTCAGAACTATTCGACAACCTATACAGGATAAATTTTTGCACCGGAAGTTGCTATTATAGCAGGAATATAAAGATGCTGAGTTTATTAAAACCCCTTCATCTTGTAAGCGTAGCATTTCCGTTAAGTGAACTTCTTTCGGACAGATGTACATCATATTCTTTTTTCTCAAACTATTTCCTTGTTCAGGTCCGTCAACAGACTTGTCGAACAATTTGATACGAACTGTGTCCAATCGTCCCGTCGACTCGTCTTCAGTGACCCAACCGATCGACAATTCCTCCGTTCAGCAGCCCGATGACCATGAAGCAAATCTATTCTCAACTACTAATCCCGAAGAATGTGCTCAGACTCCAGTAGAAGAGATTGTTCGTTCATCCTCGAACCGGCTAACTCAAGCCAGTCACCAACTTGCGGCAGCCTTGATATCAGCACCTGCATCGAATGGATTGCTGTTTGTAACTGAGGCAAATGTAAAGTCACGTATACCTGGTCATGGAGTCCAAATGCATGAGAAATTATCGGCTCGATCTCGACGTCGGTAAGTGTTCCACTAATTCGGTTACGATCTCGACCACGCAACACAAAATACGCAAGCATTATTATACCTGGTAGATTTACTTAGAGAGATGAACCTTTTCTATGGTTTTTGGCATTTCTTCAATCTTCCATGTTCATTCAGTTGAAGTTTTCTGCGTGATTGTATTAACATTGCGTTGGTAAATTGTTATCCTTAGGTGTCTAAAAACTGATCCCAGTCATGCGTACCATTCAAATGAACATTACATACATTACAGATCAGAGTGTGCATAATCAGCTGGAAGGTACTTTAGGATCTACAAGTTATTTTCTTTGATTATTATATCGGTGTAAAATGCGTCATCCGTCGCCCATTTCTAGTCGGCATATGCTATCCTACTTAGTAAACCCAAGGTTGATTTTTTGTCCGCAGGTAAGTGATGACTTTCAGATGTTTGGAAAATTGCTGGCAACTTTCTTTACGGTGGGACGTTTTGTCACCCAATGAGCACATTTAATGACAATCAAATGTTTATCTTTCCACGCCGACAGAGTACGTTGGTTTGGCGTGACTGCTTAGATCCCTTGGAGATCCGACGGACGACTCAGGAGGTCTTCGCATGCCGAGAAAGCTGTAGTTTCTTTATGGGGAGATGGGATTGCCATCAATTGCAAAGTGCTCTTGCTCTCGGTTAACTCTTGTTCTCATCTGTTGATTTTTACCATGGTTTTACCAGCACAGGTAAAAACCATACGTGTTTTTATATGTATATATGTTTACCAACGAAAAGGTAAATATACCCGAAAGCGCACGACCGATTTTGCGGTTATTGGTGCGACAGGAAAACAGCGCATCAAATCGAATTTATTCTACTTCTATTCAAATACTGCCAGTAGATATCAGTTCTTCATTGCAAATGGAGGTTACTGGGGTAATCAGTTAGCTCAAAAGATGTAATTCCTCCGACCCGGATGGGCTATCCCCATTGGCTTTTAGGGATGGAGGGTCAGGCTTAGTTTTCAAGTTAACGAAATTCCTGAGAACGGTGTGAGAGAGATTCCAACAGAATGGCGTGAATCGGTCACCACACCGATTTGCAATAAATGTGACAGACCCTCTCATGATAACCACAGAGGAATGAGTTTAGTTAAAATCATCTGTAAGCTATTCGCTGGTATTATAACCCGTCGATTGTCTGCCGCGCGTGAACGGTGCACGCGTGAGAACCAGGCTGGTTTTAGACCTGGTCCAGATTGTATAGACCACATTTTCACCCTTCGCCAAATTTTAGAACACACTCCTTTCGTAGACCCACCATTTCTATCTTCCTCAATCTGAAAGCGGTTTTCGAATCAGTTGACCGCTCTAAACTCTGACACTACCTCGCTCTGAAGGGTGTGCCTGAGAAGTTAATTTCAATATTACAATCCCTTTATACTGATAGCTGATGTCGAATCCGGGCTTACTGCACTTTTTCGCCCGAGTTCATTACAGAAAGTGGTGTTTGCCATGGTTATCCTCTCTCTCCGTTTCGATATAATTCTTGAAACAGCCCTATCTTCATGTGAGGATAGCGCTATCGATCCGAGTATGCAGACGACATTGTGATGCTAAGTAAGATCCAAGTGAGTTGTAAACCTTTCTGAATAGTTTGAATGCTGGTGTAGACATTTTCGATATACGTTGTACACCCTCAAAGTGTAGTGTTACTACAAAATTGGGTTGGTCCAGTACCCAACCTCACTTTAATTGGGAAGTGGTGGAGGAAGTAGACAAATTTGCGATTTGGGCATCTTTGTCTCATCTGGCGAAGGCGTCACAGATGAATTGTCGGCACTCATACAGAAGACTCGGTGGGCGTTTGGAAACTTGAGACATATGTGGCACCACTGCGACATTTGGTTGTGTGAAGGGCTCGATGTATGCTCTAGCGGATTGGTCAGTTCTGCTCCACGGTGCAAAGACTTGGCCATTAAGGGGACAGGATAAAAGCAGATAAAAACAGATTTTCTATTTTGGAACACCGTGGTCTGCGCCTCATTGCACGAGTTTGGTGCGGTAAACCGGATAAGCAATTCTGAGGTTAGGCGCAGAGTTTTAGGTAACCACCCCCGTCCACTAGAATAAGTGATCGAGCTCCATAGACCACAGCGGTTGGGACATGTGTTATACATGTCACCAAACAGGTTGCCACGGCGTGAGATATTTGCTGAGGCAAACAGAGGATGGAGAAAGGCCAAGAGCGTTCAAACTAAGATTTGGCATGAGGGTATGAAAACCCTAACCAGGACACTGGGTCCTATAAATACCGTTAGGACCCTGGATGGGTACCCGGAAATCACGGTAGCCGGTGGTTAGAGACCCCGAATGATATGGCTAAGCGTCTCAAACAGTGGCGCTCGTGCATCTGCTCACTCTCCTTACAACCCCAGTCTCTATGAATTCTCTACCTTCTCTGGGAGTTTACTCTAGATTGTCCAGTCTTCCTTCTGTTTTATTGAAATGGGCAGTCAAAGGCAGTAAACACAAACGACGCACGGAGGTGCATAGTTAATGGTTGTAAAAACTGAAACTTCTATTCTGGTGGGAGTCTACTATTGAAATATCTCGAGCATATCGCGGCCCCAAAACTGGATACAAATGACAGGTCGCTTCCAAATCCATGCGAAAACTCGACGTAACTCCCCCTCGTGAGTAGAATGAATATCACCTTTCTAGACAACAAATTGAGCTTGACACAGCCGTCAGAGACTTCCGTAGACTGTTCCGCATCATACTTGGTACATCGGGTAAGATATCTATAATAGATGCCTTACCGGATGACCTAAGGGGCGACCTTATTCAACAAACTAAATAAAAATTGCTGTCTTTGGTTGAACACTGACCAGCAACTGAATCGTACGACTAAGCAACGCAACTATCTAACAGTAGCAAAAACGGTGAACTACACATTGCCAGCCGCGAGCCACCACGTGGGTCAGATAATAACCTCCGGCGCTTAATGAACGGTATAGATCGATGGCCTCAGAAGAAGATGGTATTCCACGAGAGATGGTGAGATCTTTAATACTTGTTGTGTTTAAAGTACCGCATTAGCTGTTTTGTGGGACGCTGCTGCTTGCCCCCCCCTCCAAAAAGGATCAAGATTGTGTTCGAGAACTGTCGAAACCTGTTCTGTACATTGACATGTTTACGTAAGCAATTGAGGAAATACTAGCAGGTCGCAGTTTTTATTTTCTTGCAATTATCTAGCTTTTCGTTTCTCGTTTTAATTCTTTTCATAGTGAATAATGGAGATTGAGTTGCGTGGGCTGACCTAGTATCTCATCTATCGCATTTTTGTAGCATCATTTTGTAAATCATTTAGAATTTTGTTTCCTTTCTCCTTTGCGAGTTTATTATCCGGTTCGGTGTGAATTCTTCATGAGGTTTCACACATAGAGCAACAAACTACTGATAATTTTCTCAATGTATGAGTAACGAAACTAAGCAGCCGCTGTTCATTTCCGTGGTACCACCTGTGAATCGGACCAATCGGACGATCCACAATCAAGAGGTTTGAACAGTGTAGTCATCCGCTCATGATATGCTTGTCCAACTGGTCACCCTTAGCCTTCTCCCTATCATTAATTTCTCCTGTGTATGTTACGTACCGTGAAGTTCGATCATTTGACTTAGCACCCGACCTGATCGTCTTAATAAGTAATTTTGAAGCGCACACATCAATGTCTTCTGTACGCTTTTCTCTCCGCTTGTTCCCTTCAAAAAGCACAACAAATTCTATTCAAGAACTGGAACAAAAACAAACTCGGGCTCGTATTTTGCGCCAGCAACATTTACTGGAACGTGCGGAGCGTGTGCACGAATTGAGCAAAAAGGTACGTCAATGATCAACACATTACACGTTCAGTATCCGGATTGCATGGAGTTCGCAATCCTATCGTGCTGTGATCGCTTTTAGGTTGTCATAGACAGACAGAGAGAGAGAGAGAGAGTGATCTACTCATTCAACTGTTTTTTGTAGGTTGTGAGCAGTACATAGGCTCCGACGCTTGTGATAAGTGAGTTCGCTTCTGCTCTCAGCATTGTTCTATAACTGTAGAGTTTTTGACGTGCTTTATCGACTGCTACTCTCTTTGCATGGTCTTTTCTGCTGTTTCGAAATTAAAACTTATGCACGCAAGAGTCAGACAGGAAACTATAAGCTGAATGATGATGTTTGTCGACGTCTCGATATGCAAACGAAACAATAAGTGTTACTATTCGACAGGGCGACGTAGACTGTAATGAAAAGAAATTAATGTAAAAAGGAGATATCAGAGAATGGGAGATAATGAATGATCTACGCGGAATGGATGGGGTCTTAATGGTGGGCAGCTTTGCTGTCGCCCGGTTCAATACCACGCCTGACCTAACGGGGCCTCATGTGGTTTGCCACTGTAAGTCCCGGGGCTTAGGATGCCGGTTTCCATCACTGAACAGCAGGTCTTCGCNGTTTCGCCCCGTCTACTGTGCATCACACCAGGGTGTGGAATAAAATTTAAAAAATGAAGAGATCAGTGCTATGCGGTCACGAACAGAAAACATCTACAAACAACATGTCATCACAGGTGGCTGAGGTGGCTTTTTGAACATAGGAATTAGGAGAAAAACGGCCAGGAACCTATTAAATCGAACTCACCCTTAGATTGTGTGACTAGGCATTGTGTGATGAGCAGTAAAACAGATGAATCCCATAGCCATGAAAACTATAATGACGAGACTGCACCTTGTCATTGTGTGATTGCTTGTGCACCTCTAGCNATTCTGTTGAACATGAAAGGTCAAAGGGTAGAGACCAGACAGTCTCCCGGTTTTTCCGGTTATGTTTTGACTCGAGTTAGCGTATCAGATGGCAAAAAAATAATGAAAAGTGAACAAGTTCACGTAAATTGACTTACACTTCGATTTTCCCTCGGCCTTGCAATCAGGTTCCTGACAAAACTAAAAAGTCTTTGAGAATCCTAATCTCTTCCCTACTTATTGGTTATACTCCTCAGCCGTACCCGTCCATGAAGCTCCAGTGCATAACTAAAACAAATAATCGGTCGTTGCACAGGACCGTGCTGCGCATTGCATTAAACTGGGTGGGTAGGGATAAGTGGGCTAGTATTCAGTTATTCCAATCTTCGTTTAATTCTCTACTTTGTGTACCTTCCTCTTTCCCTTTGTCCCACTTCCGGTCTGTAACATCCCTTCTGATAACTCTTGTCATCAATAAACTTGACTCACACTCCTATGACTACTGCCACATGGTGTTGTAAGTAATGTATCGTCGTATAAATTGCATATTCCTAAGTCTCATCAACTGCTCAATCGGATGACTGTTTACAGGTGGGTCAACTATTTTGTCGTGCACGTACGATGGGCTCATTAGCAATCGATTTTTGTTCCATATCGGGGATGTGAATTCAGGGTCTGAGTATTATTAGCTACTTAAGTGCCGCGAGTCTATCCTCGAGGTATTTCCTTCGCGCATCAAGACACGATGCAGTTCGATCACTTAGTCATCACAAAGTAGGTATCGTACTGAACGACAAAGCTGAGGCCTCACCGATAAACTGGATACCCATTAATGGCTGTTTATACGCGATGAAACTCCACGCTTCAGTTACCGTGTGGCGAGGAAGCAACACTCAAAGGTATTTGCTCATCATTTCTGCAAATGCGCCCACCAACTGCAGTCCCAATTTACAAAATGGCGAATTTTGAGATATCCTCACGGGACCTGTTCAAAAGAGCCGCAGCCCTGAGATAATTTTGCTGACAAGTGATGTTAACGCACAAGCTGGAAAAACTGAACGCATCAGACGTTTGTGTAGGACTTAGTTTCACTCTGACCACCTAGCGAACAGAGAACGGCAATAGACTACTTCACTTTTGTGCAGACAGTCGGTCGTTCTTATCTAGCGCCAACTTTCAACGTAGCTCTAGACGGACGGCAAGTTAGTGTTCTCATTTAGCGAACAAGTTGACCCAAATTGATCACGGCTGTATGCTATCGTTGTTGTGGCTCGGTACAAAGGTAAAGATCCTAGTGGACCACCTGCGTTGAGTCTGATCGCGCACTAGTTCTGATGCGCTTCACGCTTCTTCTCGACACAAATCGATGCCTCGGTTAGGTCGTTGTCTTCGTGACTCTGCTGTGTGCATGCGTTATGATCAGACGTTTAGATAGGGGTAAGCAGCGGAGTAGGTCAACATTGGGATCAAATTAGACACAAACACACTTGTTTGTAGTACTGGTTGTCTTCAAATTCCTCTGGCTCTTTTGAAGAGAGTGCCAAAGTCCATGGATTGAAGGCTTACGACGAAAGAAAAAAGTCTCACATTTCACTCATTGAAGTTGCCTCACATCAGGTGGGTCGTTGACACTATTTTCGATCGAGATCAACCACGAATTTTCATCCGCCCCGAATACCCAGCTTGGAACCCGGAAATTCCACACCGTAACCATTGCTCTTAGGCTTCGAGCCCAAGTTATTCGATGAAATCGAGGTAATACATCAGTAATAGGCGTCCATATCGCATTCGTATTGTGTAACTGTCAACACAAAGTTATTCATATTGGGAAGATCCTAAGTAATTTAACAGTGACGGAAGTCTCACACAAAGAAGTTCATTTCCCAGTAATTTGCAACAATACTTCGAGCACTACGATACACAAAGATGTGATACACACACATAATGCTCTCAGTTTTTCGCCCCATTCTCCCACTCCCTCATTCATTGGAAATCGAATTGTTAGCCGAAAGTTGGAAATAAAAAGCTGCTCCCAGAAGTAACAGTTGAATGGTTCTGCCGGATTCCGTTTCCTTTGGTTTCTGATTTTCAACCCGAATATTTTACCGGATAAAAACGATTCTGACAATTTGCTGTTGATTTCTCCGCAATAAGCAAATCTAAAATGAATATTAACAGGTAGTCACTGTTAAATTCACCAAACTGCACGCATGTGTTCTACATCACACTTGCATTAGCAGCGAGAGTGGATTGCCTCCAGCTTTGTTTTGCACACCGCTATTATGACTATCAGAACAAAACACTAATCTGCACTCACTTTTGTAATAAGGAAATCAGAGAGACTTAGATGAAAACTAGTTTGCAATTACAGGTTTCAAAAATGACCAGATTGCAGACCGGAAATATGAGCTTTCATTACACCGAAGTGAAGCCCAATCATGTGTCAACATCAACTAATGGAGTTGTCTAAACCTGACCATAGTTTTAATCCCATCTTGGAATTAAATATCCCATTGTCACGGATGTCGCATCCACCTTTTTCGTGCAATCTTCGGGTCACAAAGCCGTCGAAATGAACAATTCAACAATTAGACCAGATTAATTTAGAGACGAATACATCTTATTTCATATCATGTTTCCTAAAAATAAGAAAAAACAGATTATCAAACAAAAAGGATATTCTTTAGATCCTTGACTGAATATGTGGTTTTGTTTTAGAATCACAGTATCCATGCTCAAGACTCACCGTCGGGTTGCGCCACGAATGCTACACATTTTTATCGGCAATTGTAAGCAAAAATACAAAGATACTTGGACAGTTTTCTATTTAATCTGTCGAACTTATATGTTCAAGCTGTAATTTCCCCCCTCTGCTTTTGCAAGTTTACCTTACCCGTGGCTGTCTCCCTGATAGCATCGGGCAATGCTCGTATACGAATCCGCTTACTGGCCAATGCTATTTTAACCCAAGTTTGTCCGTTGTTCTGTCATAACGTTCTATTGTATTGCTGTAAACGTTGACTTACAACCCGCGTTCTAAGAAATTCACTCGGGACACAGTTTTTGTCCCTTTTCTATCAGGAAATCAGTAGCTTCAAGTATCTTATGCATACTCCTTTCTACGTACATGCACGCCCCCTCTGCGCACGCATACGATCCAGGTTGAAGAAGTGCACATGCAAAAGCGACTGCTGTTGCATCAGCGTCGATCATGCTTGGAACGCCGATTACACGCAGCCGAGCGGAAACGTCAAGCAGAGTTGGAACGTCGCGTGCTCAAGGCACATGACGAAGAAACCAAAGGTCGTGAAATCGCATTCATCCAGGTTTGTCCCGTTCTTGTGATTTAAAATTATTCCTTATTGTTCAAATAGTTGTTTGGCAGATTTGAAGTTTGTATGTCGATTGTGAAAAGTTCAGTACCTCGGTGGGATTCGAACCCACGCATGGACGCCGCCTACGCTTTGTGCGCGCATGCCCTTATTGCTTCACATATAACCATGTCGTGTCACCATTTACAGTCGGTTCTCTTGACCTCAGATTTCTCTTTATGCGTATACTATCTCAATCTTGATTACAAATTAGCGGTTAGCACTGACGGGTAGTAACTATAGCGGTTGAAATTTTAATTGTGGTAATTCTTTAATTTCATTTCTGTTTCGTTGATTGTGCTCGATACACTTATTTTCGTACCTTCTGGTTTTAGTTTCCATTCTCTGTGTCTGAGAGAGAAAGACTGAGTGAGTAAGTCACCAGAGAGACTGATTAAAAGCGGGCTGCGGCTCAAAGGTTCGTTGGTTTACATCCACTGCACTAAATCCACATTACTTCAAGAGTAATCGTTTTTCTTTTTGAGGCCAAAGATTCCATGCATAAATTTATAACTCGAATCTCAAGAGCAGTCTAATATGTGAACCTCTTAGTCATGATTTCAAACGGCTGATTGACTCGCATCCACTGTGAAGGTGGCCATTAGGTTTGGCAACCTACTGTCACCATCCATACTGGATCAATGAGGAGCTGATGGTAGAGTCTGTCAATGTAACTTCCCCCCTAGGACGTAGTACCTACATTCAAATACGTCTGTTACGCTTCGATTCAAGGTAGTTCCTCTGGTAACACGCGTAGATCTATAGACTACACACTGTTGAATAACTCGGCGCTCTCTGCTCAGTGGGTTTCTTATGACGAAGAAGCTAATCCGTTGGTCACGTGGAAGAAATTTATTGACAATCTCACAAATATAATAACATCCGTGACTAAAACCAGAGTAATCACCAAATCCGGCATCCCAAATTCACCTATTCGAAGCTGCACAAGGAAATGGCTATCGACGAGGTACTTATCCTGGCGAGATTATAATCGTCTTCCGAATGCTGTCACATGGAATAACTACCGTATGCTGAGGAACCACTGCACCGGGCTGATTCCTGAGGATAAAGTGAAATACCAAGAGGCTCTGGCGCAAAAATTCGTTTATAAGCCTAAGCTGTTGTACCAATACGTCAACTCCATTCGGAAAGTAAAGTTTGGTATACCGGCACTAAGTAGCGCTGAAAGAGTTGCAGTCACTCCAAGGGAAGCAGCTGAAATGCTGAAAATTTATTATTCCAATGTCTTCGCAGCACCGCAGTTTGAAGGTTTACAACCACCGGGTGTATCATCTTCCATATCCTTCACTGGCCTACGTTTCATTTACTGCTGAAAACGTCAAAGCAAAACTAATGGCTTTGCGAAAAAATGCAACCCCAGGTGCGGACAACATACACCCGAAATCTCTGATCTTTTTAGCAAATCACATACCCGAACCGCTCGCTATTCTGTTTCAACGAATGTTCGACCAAGCAACACTCCCCGAATCATGGAAACAAGGAGTCATTTAACCCATATACAAAGGTGGTTGTCTTAGTGACCCTAACTAACTAACTACCGACCTGTAACCCTGCTTCCGGTGTTATCGAAGATCATTGTAGCCGATTCTCTGATGGAACACATCGACAGATACAACATTCTTTCGACAGCTCAACACGGGTTTAGGCAAAGACGATCCTGCTCCACCAACCTGCTTCTTGTTCGAGATAAATGGACCAGTACAGTTGACGAAGGGAATGCGGTGAATTTGATTTATCTCGACTTCTCGAAAGCATTTGATCGACTGATTCACAAAATTCTGCTGTAGAAGCTCTACAATTATGGCGTTCGAGATTTCGCGTTGGATTGGATTAAAGCATTCCTCGATCAACGAACCATGTCAGTTCGTGTTTCTGATTCCATATCCGGATCTATCAAAGCCACCTGCGGTGTTCCACTAGGGTTCGTGCTCGGTCCCCGGCTGTTCCTCGCCTTCATAAATGCTCTACCCAAAGTGTTAGGCTCAAAAACAATACTGTTTGCAGACGACGCCAAAATCTGGAATACGGTAATAGAACCAGAGGGCTCTCTAACACTTCAAGAATCAATTAACGCAGCTTATCAATCGTCTAAGGAGATCGACATTGAATTTAGTGTTTCTAAACGCGAAGTCCTATCCCTATGCCACAAGCGGAAATTCTCTTATTTCCTCGGGGACCAGCAGCTACCACATACTTCTAGCGGGAGGACTTAGGTATTGTTATTCACGAGGATTTAAGCTGCTCCAACAATTGTGCTAAGGCTTCATCTGCCATTATAAAGAATGTCGGCCTACTTCGGCGAGTCTTTGGCCGGTTTGAACCATCACTATTCCCACGTTTGCTATCAGCGTACATTCGACCCCATACAGAGTATGCCATCCAAGCTTGGAGTCCATGGCTTCAACGTGATCGCAAGATGCTTGAGCGTCCACAAAGGATGGTTACCAAGATGGTCAAGGGATTCCCTTACCTGACCAACGAGGACAGGTTGTGATCATTGTGACTATATTCTGCTCAGTACCGCCGAACTCGAAACGACTTGATTTTGACGAAAAATGTACACCTAAGGGGACGCCGTTTCAAACTACTAACTCCCAAGTGTCGACTGGATTGCCGGCGCCAGTCTTCTGCAGTCAGAGTATGCAGATCTTGGAACGCCCTTCCATCTCATGTCGTTTGTGCACCCACTATTCAATCTTTCAGGCAGAGACTCGACGAAACCTTGGCACACCTCACATTCATACACCACTGAAAGCAAACGGAAAATCACTGTAGCCTACATTCTCTAATATCTCCTAACAGGAACTCTATGTGACTCCTTTTTCGATGTGTAACGATTCATCTGTGTAAATATCCTATGGGACAAGAGAAGCCACCAGCTTGTAAGTTATTCCTGTAATATAACTTTGACCTTGACTTTGATATTCTACTACTCCTGTATACTTGGTCCGGGCTAAGAGTTTGAATGGTGAACTACATGAGGTCCCGATAAAGTAGGCTTTGTATGGAACCGATCAGCAGTACTATTGTTCACCACTCCAAACGTTGACACGTGATACGAATCCGAGGCGTAAGACTGCTAGTTTTACTTCAGCATTAATTGAAAATCCAACCAAAACATCTGGTAAAATCGTTTTGTTCCCACATCCAACGTTTCTTTTCACTTCCTCTTCATTTTGCCGTACGGATGCTAACGTGAGTGGTAATAGTATTTTGTTGTCACCAACTAATCAAATCGAGCTGGCCAGCGTCAAACTGAAAAGTTTCTTACATCAATAATACCAGAAAGGTTTGTCACCTGTTGAGAATACCCTATACAGTCCTCGCTTGATTGATTTCCACGTGGTCCGTTTGATCACCATTGGATTTGTTCTTATCGTAACCCATTATGTCTTGCCATTTTTATTGAGCCCGTCTAGCTTTGTTCTCATTCGTTCATCCTAAAATCCAGACCCTGGAAGCTGAACAGAAACAGCATAGTATTTTGACAAAACATGAAGAAAGTCAGGCGCGTTTGCATGAACTGGCGGCCGAGCGTCGTCGAAGGCTCGAAGAGAAGTTGTGCCGCGAAGAGGCAGCCAAAGTGAGTGATTCTTTTCGTTCTTCCACTTCATCTTATATGCATTCTTTGAGTTATTTTTCATATAATGTCAGCGACCCTTGTTAGTTTTAGCCCTGTAATAATCCGAATGATCGAGTGTCGTTTCGTTAGCATGTCCTTTTTCCTGAATGTTTCAAGACAGATTTCTTGACGTACGTCGATGGTGTATTCACGTACAGCTGGACGGAGTATTCCGCTCATTTACCACTGCTTTGACAGAATTTTTCAAACTGGACTTTTGGAAGCAGCCCTATCCTGGTGCGACGGTAGTGGCATCGATTTAATTACAGGTGGCAAACTGTCTGATCTGTAGTATACAGTATACCGTTAAGCGAAGATCCAGATGAGCTGCAAGCTTTTCTGGATANGTTTTGCACCTTCAAAGTGTAAAATGTGACTACAAGACTGGCTTGGTCCGGCACCCAGCCTCACCCTAACTGGGGAAGTAATAGAGCGATTGGAAAAGTTTCGTTATTTGGGCAGCTACATCTCACCAGGTGGACCCATCACGGATGAAGTGTCAGCTCGCATACAGAAGGCTCAGTTGGCGTTTGCTAACTTGGGACATCTGTGGCGCGGTCGCGACATCCGGTTGTCTGGGAAGGGTCGAGTGTATGCTGCGGTAGTTCGACCAGTTATGTTATATGGCGCAGAATCGTGGCCATTAAGAAAACAGGATAAAGACAGACTGTCGGTGTTTGAACACCGCTGGCTACGCAGCATTGCACGAATTTAGTGGGGCAGCCGGACGAACAGCGCTGAGGTTAGGGGCAGAGTTTTGGGTAAATACGGTCGCCCACTGGAACAAGTGGTCGACCTCCATAGATTATATTGGTTTTGGTATGTATTGCACGTGTCACCAAATAGATTGTCACGGCAATCGGTGTTTGCTGAGGCAGGTAGTAGGTGGAATAAAGCCAAGGGTGGTCAAGCTAAGACCTGGCATGAGGGTATGAAAATCCTAACCGGGAATCTGGGTCACATAGGTCTTGGTGTTCTCCCTGGATGGGGTCCTCGGGACGATCAGAACCGATGTGTTACAAACGCTGAATCACATGGCTAAGCGTCATAAACAATGTGGTTCGTGCATCTTCTCAATTTCTCTGCATCATTAGTCCACTGAACTTCTCTCCTCGATCCTACTTTCAATCTTCCTGTTTTCCCTATTGTTCATCCAATTGGGCGGTCAAAAGACAGCAACCAAAAGCGACGCACGGAAGTGCATGATTAGTAGTTGTTCAAACTGAAACTGAAAACTCGTCGCCGAACTTCAGGATTGCTTGTCCAATTTGCCCCTCCAAACTGGTGCAATGCGGCGTAGATCGCAGTGTTCAAAAACAGTGAATCTGTTTTTATCCTGTTCCCGCAAGCGTTTTGCAATGGAAATTTGCTGACCGATCTGATAACGTTTGCGGAGTTTGAATTTGACTATGTGTAAAGGAGATTTGGGTTTCAAACATCTGATGACTTCTGGTTGGTTGACCTTATTAGTTGAACACTCACTGATATCCCATGAGAGTGAGAGGAAGAACTCGATCGAGAAAGTGAGTTTTCGAGTTTGATACACAAAATACTTCGCCGACGAAGGGGTTTTGCTTTGCGAACTCTAACCAGGGCCTTCGATTCAAAAATTGTAGGAAGCAGTAGATATTATGAGGGTTCTGGAGCGATGAGACGATACATCAGGAAATGGTTTAGATACCTTAGTACAAATGAGTAAAATGAAGTGAGACGGTTTAAGGAGGCCAAGAATAATTAGATTTTTCTGTCTGTTTCGGCGTACATTCTTTTGGTTTTTGAATATTTGCCTTTTTATGTGGCGCGGGATTTCAACTGACAGACTACACAGCATTTACGCTACTAACTTCTTTCGTTAAACTTACCTCATAGCGGCCCTATCACTCGATAATCCTCATCCATTGAGTTCCTAACAGGAAGATTGGTTGCATCGACCAAAGCTAAAGCTGAAGCTACCCTGTTCATATTCGAAATGACAAATCATGGTCCGACCGTCTCGTTCCTTCTGACCTTGCCCAGAACTTGCAAAGAAAGCACGGGAAGTCGGGCGATGGTCAGGCGCTCACGAAACATGACTGAGGAATCGAAAAGTCGTGGAGATTTATTTATTTTTTTATTTTTTCACAAATCAGGTATCAGCATCCAATACGATGAAAAACCTCGTCATTTGTTCATCACCGAATTGTAGATAACGTGCTACCTCTTCGGATATGGATTCTTTTTGAAACCTTTCCGTTTATCGATTAGCATGCTCAACGCGGAGGGGCCAGATCTCGCAACCGTTAAGTAGAACGCTAAGAACCGCGGCGATCTAAACCCTCTAGCTCTAGCTTTCGCTATTCATGATGCGACCTCCTCCCAACATTCCCACCTGCTGCGGTAAAGCTCCCGAGGTGCTTGAAGCTCTCAGTCACTCCCAGCTGATCACCACAGAGGGTGAGTGCAGACACAGGCTCCTGCCAGTCTTGAACAAGCAATTTGCATTTGGATGGCGCAAAGCATATACCATACCTGGATACCTCGATCGCCAAACGATTCAAAGCATGTTAGACTGCCTGTGTGTTGTCACCCGGAAAAGCGATGTCACCGGCATATTCTAAGTCAAGGACTCTGTTTTCTGGGAGGAGTTTGACTCCATCGTTTGCTGGATCCGATAAAGCATTCTGTAGAGCATCCTCTATGACCAAGTGAAAAAGAAATGTGGATGTAGGGCAGCCTTGTTGAACTCCACTGGAGGCGGTGAAAGGTGGAGAAAGCTTGGCCAATCAGTTACTAAGAGGATAAATCACTGTTTCCAGAGGCTTGAANTTTTGATACGGGATACCAGTTATCCCCTTGGAAATCAAATCGATTGTAAAGACTTTGAAAATAAGAACAGAGTACAGGCATCCACTAGGTCTGTTGCAAGGCAGATATCCATTAAAGGTGAATTGTCGCCGAAAGGTATCGCTGCTGTGTTAAAGGTTTTGAAGTTGCTGAACCATGATGCCCCTGATCCTCGGACATGAATGAGTAGGTGGTAGGCAGCTTTGCTGTCGTCCAGTACAATCCCACGCCTTACCCTTGTGGGGACTTATGTGATTCATCACTCCAAATCCCGGGGCTTGGGTTACCGGTTTCTATGTCTGATCATCAGGTATTCGTGATTATGGGGTTCGCCCCGTCTGTTGTACGCCACACAAATGTGTGTAATAAAGAAAAGTAGAGGAAGAAGAAGAACTGGATATTTTGAACTTTATCGCTTGTCACGTTATTTCTTTAAATTCATCAATGACGGTTTAACGAATTTTGGCAGGACCATTGAACTGATTTGAAATGACTAATTTAGAAATCTCGGTTTCGGAACCTAGGATCCGGTACGCAAAATGCCCCTCATAGATTCATGTTTATGTGGGTGAACCTGTTGGCCATCTACAGATATCTCGTGTCTTTAAGCAAACGTTTTTTCTTGGAGGTTTTGCGGTTGTGTTGTCACTAACATGCGATCATCGACGCTCATGATACTATTCAACATGTTAACAGCAAAAATAAACTAAAAGCCACCGTCCAAAAGTGCTTACTTATGAGCCTCTAGGTTGTATGTATTTTGCACACGCTCGTGAGAAACTGCACATCTGTTTGCGCCTTTCGAAGTCTTTCAGGAATGTTCACTACGTTAGCTCGTTCATTGTGACGCTTGCTTAAACGGTGAGAAAAGTCCTGGTTCATGGATGTCTTAGGAACTATCTATTTTTATGTTTCTTTTCAAAATTACCATGTTACCTTTATTCGTTAACCACAGGGACGTCGCAGGGCTTTAGAAGCTTCTCGGCGGGCTCGTCTAGATGCACTACAAGCCCGCTGGGAAAGTCGGGCACAGCAACTTGCTTCTCGTGCCGAACTCCTGGAACATTCTCGTCGGGCTGCAGCTCGAGCCAAAGAACTCCATCGAGAAGTCAAAATCGCCAGCCTTGAAGAGCAGCAACGGACGCACATAGAACAACTTCGTACGAAAATCCAACGCAAGGTGATCACTTTGTATCTGCTTCGTGATTGGTACTCTCGTATCAGGACTGCGTGTTATAATGTTAATTTATGTCGGTTACCATCCCCATGTAATTCTTTGTGGATGGCTCAACAGCATGCAGCAAATAAATGCCCCCCCCCTGCAATTTACATTTCAAGTGGGTGCCTGCGTTTTTATACGAATTCCTCTGTTTTTATCTAACTCCACCAAGAGTGAAGCAAACGAGATTTGACATATTTTTCGTAGTTAATCCGTTTATTTTGACTTGGTGTCGACTGTTTTATTGCGGTTTATTCGCGATGTTAATTTATTCACTTTTTTAAAAAATAAGTAAATTTACATTGCGATAAGCAGACAATGTAAATTAAGCTCTACCGCGGTTCACTTTATGTTGGCGGCTACAGATTTTCGAAAATACGGCTGCACATTCTCATTTATCAACAACTGAAATTGTTTCTCCCGCTCTTCTTTACACCATTGATTTCCATTATGTGCGTTTATTGTACCCTAGCTGAGGTTAGAACCCAGGCATCACTACTTGGCTTTAGTGGTAGGTAGCTTCGTTGTGGTTTGACTCAATAACACACCTAACCTACTGTAACCTTATGTAGTTCAGTACTCCAAGTCCCGGGGCTTGGTTTTTGAAACCGCAAGTCCTCTTGACAATGGGGTTTATTCAGTCTGTTGTTTATCATCCAAGGAGGTGTAATGAAAAAATTCCACCGAATGACTCCAAAGCCACTAGCAATATATAAATTCGTATCAACAATTGATGAAGAACAGGTGCGGGGATTAAAATAAAAAATGTATTGATCCATTCTCTGAAGTTTTCATTTTATTTCAATTTTCGGTTTATATAGTCCCTAACCTTACACTTCTGTACAGTGGTTTTTTTTGCGGCTACATGTTTGGTCTAACATAGTGGAGAATATCGTGGGCCTAGAATCGAATCGGCACGGTATGAAATTGTCCGACAACGGGGTTGCCAAATTCGAGTAACACGGAGAGTGTCCTAATTCTGCACCTTAGAATAAGTTTGCGCTGATGCCAGTGATTCGAACTGCTCTGTGACAGTCACTAAAACCAGGATCATTTTCAGTTATTAAGTGACGTAAATTAACATGATCTATCTTCAATGACCCCCTGCATTGCTTGCTCTTTTTTGGTTTTGATTCTGAGTACTTTCCAATGTCTTATCAAGCCGCCCTGTACAATCCACTATTACTCAACGTGCCACCCACCACCACCCGTGATTTCACTCTCTTCATACTTCAGCAAGAAGAGTCTGAACGTAGGCATCAAGAACAGCTTCGTGAAATCAGCCGCAAGGCGTTCGAAATGTCCATCCTTACTCATACAGCAGATGACTCCATCACGGCTGCTGGAATGGAACCTTATCCTATTCAGAAGTGGTGTCGTGCTTGCCAAGTCACGGTTAGTCACAAAATCGAGGTGTTATATACATTACCAAACTTTGTTGACGACTTTTCCGCCTCGTGAAATTTAGACCATCGATTCAGTTGTACATTGATGACTGTATTTATGGTTTTTCGCACTTTGCCGCATTTCTCTTGCTTCTGTAATTCAATCATTTTTTAGTAATTTAAAATAATGGATTTCTTTTTTGGTAGTTTTAATTGTTTCAAGGTTACCGAGTTGTTAATTCATTTTTGGCCAACCACCTTCATTCTTATATTTAGAAACTACAGACTATTGAAACTATGACATCTAGGATAGAACGACCTGCTTGTACTTAGACGCAGCCCGTGTTCGAAGTGTTGGGTATGATGCGGCTGTGATTTACATACCTGAAACGGGACGTTCCCATGAGTGCCATGTCGTAGTAACAAATCCTGATCCCTTTTAAGAGTACAAAGGTAACTATTACCGTTTGTCGATATTTTTCTGTGTTGCGTTTATCGCGAAACGCTGTCTCCCATTCCAAACCAGGGCTGCTTTGTGACGCCGCTGATCGTTGAAAATCATTTTCGGCTCCAACCACGTCTTCGGACTGCGGCTTTGACCAACTGGATTGGTCCAGTTTCTTACACTTAGTGCACGGATTTTTGCACAGTGCGACGATTACGTAATGATGCACCTCCTTCCGGCTCGCACAAGTAGTAGCCCCATCATTGGGCTCCAATTCTCCCTTAAGATCTCGATGGTCCTGGGTTTCTTACCATCAATGCTTCTCTATAGTGGGCTTTTTTTAGATAAATATCGGATCATAAAACCATATAGTTCCTCCAGGTCGCTGACAATTAACACAATTGATTATGCTTTATGCGCGCAATTTGATTATTCTAATGGCCTAATCTACTACAGAACTGTCCGAGCTATCTCAGCTCGTGTGGTCTTTTGATGACGAATATTCGGTACCCGAGGATAATGCCAATTAACAAAATGTAATGACATTTTACCACTCTTCCATACTTCACAACATGTCTTTTGTCTACAAACTAAATAATGTGATCACAATCTCAATAAAGGCAATGTTCAACAAAATGTCGGAGATAGTAATGATAGTAATGAGCAAGTGGAATTTTTTTCTGGATGACATAATTGGTATTACACCGGCTTAATGACAAGCATGGTTACAAAGTCACACTGTTGAAAAATGAAAAAAAAGGTAAATTTCGATATTATGTTGGTGAGTGAATAGTGCGCGAACGCAGTACTTATCTGCTTATCTGAAAACTCAAATAGATATTCGATGATTTAAGTACAATGTGCATAGTTTGTTGGTTAATGGTTTCACGTGAAGTACACTGGCAGTAGTAGACAGAAGATGACATATCAGCTTATCGCGGAAAATGCAATTGTCTAAACGAGAACGGAATGAAGCAAAAGATAATTTTTTTGTTGCATATGAGGTAATGGCAAAGGATTGGTACATTTATCGGCTGTGTGGTTTTTGATTACAACTAAATATTTAGCTACAATGTTAATAATTTGAATAATAGAGTCGTGCGTTTTATTGTTGCGCAATACGTCCCCTAAAGTTACTGTAGATCCTTTTTTGTTGATATTGCGTTTAACTACGCATTGTTTTCTTTTACACCTTAAAAAGGGTCTTCGACTTTCAGTGTATTAATCTCGAATAGGCCAGACTCCGTAAGGTTCATTTTTGCTAAATAGTTTAAATTTCGTGAAAATATAGAAGGCAATCTTTTCGATCAATGTAGCTTTCATCAAATCTAGTATGTCATTTGTCAAGGCGTAGTGCTCACCTTTTCTGGTTATCCTGGCCAATTTATATATTATCTGATGGAAAACTACCTTCAGTCGGTTATTTATTGTACCACTGTTACGCTCATTTTTGATAGATTGTTTCTGAGGTCGCTCTGAAAAGTCACCTTCAAGGCAAACGACATCAAAATGCCGTACTAGAGGCTGGTCGAAATCGACCTTGGGACAGATCTGATGTGGTAAGTCTATGAAATAATCATTCACGTTCCCTTGATTCCATCTTGAAATTTGTTAGCGCTGTATCGAACCAACAAAGAAAATCCACTGATATATATATTTACATTTATTTATTATTTATTTATTTATATATATGTATTTTCGTCACAATAACAAAACTTCGAATCATAGCATTGATTCTTCATTGGATTGGCTCTGAAAGAGCTGTCTATCCAATGGTCACCCGGCGTTGCAAACAAGGTTATTGTGACGAATATATATATATATATATATATATATATATATATATATATATATATATA
>UZAN01050322.1:10320-20614 GCA_900618425.1 Echinostoma caproni
CACCGGATTTCTCATTACGGTGTTCCCCACACTGTAACCACGACAGAGGCGCTCAATTCCAATCTGCACTCTTTCGTGATTTCACACGGTTGCTTGGTTGTGAACACATTCGCACCACTGCTTACCACCCCGCAGCAAACGGCTTAGTTGAACGTTTTCATCGACAACTAAAAGCCTCCCTTCGAGCTCACGAAGATCCTCGCTAGATCGAACGTCGTCCACTCATCCTACTAAGCATTCGCTCTGTCATCAAAGAAGACCTCGAATGTACGGCGGCAGATTTGGTTTACGGAACTACCCTTCGTCTACCAGGTGATTTGCTTCAACCCCCGCCGTCNACCCCTGTTTCTCCATCGACGTTTGCCGAGCGATTGCGAGATCATATGATACATACCAAACCAACTCTAACCCGCCAACACAAGTGGACTGCAAAAGTGCTTCATGATTTGTACACATGTAGCGACGTTTTTATTCGTTGCGACGCTACACGTCAACCACTTCAAGCACCTCGGCACACGTCGTGCCGAATGTTTAGGATGCCAATTCCCTTTTGCATTGTTGACGTGATGGAACGGTTACATCCAGTAATTCATTCGCCATCTTGGTGAGATGAGATCCTGTTCCTCACTTTTATTTCAGCAGACCTGGGTGCCCACATAGTGAGAATATTATCGGAGGAATTCCGAACGCTCGATTTGCCGTGGCCATATTCATTCCTGTGCAACCTGACCTGACTTGACAGTAGATGCATTGAGGTGATACAGAAATACAAAGCGGACAAGTTCACTGAAGGATTCCGGGTGTAATGGAACCGAAAGCGCATTGGGTGATACGCATCCTCTAAAACCGAGTTTCCCCCTCACAGGTCATCTTTATGGGGGCCATTATATCAATCCCGACTCGTTGACCCGCATGCGTAGCAGTCTTGGGTTCCAGGGGTGCCCTTGGTCCTGGGACTTGGATTTTTATCCTCGCGCAGATTTCGCATAGGTTACACACCTTAACAACATCCGTATATAATCTGGGCCACCAATAGAGACGATGAAGAGTGATTTCGGTCTTCAGCTGCCCCCCCATGACCAATTTGGTGGTGGATACGTTATATTAGGCCAAATGTTATTGTTTTGGGTTCAAAAAACTTCGAATCTGCATTTTTCTGTATGTATTAAACCTCATCAACGAGCTTTAAGTCGTTCCATAGGCCCCACGGTGCCTTCTCTTCCTCGAAGGCATCTTTTATTTCGAGACCAGTCGGCTTTTGCCCTTCTCCTTTTTATGAACTGTAGATACGGGCGATATACGGGTCATCGGCTTGATCATCACCCCCATTAGGCCTCCTCGGTTGTCAACAGGGCTACGTTGACCTCGTGAGGAATCCGGGATAAAGCGCCGGCGTTGGAGTGGCGCAATCCAAGCCGGTGCTCACAGGTAAATTCTTATTCCTGCAGCTTTTCCGACACCTCGCAACCTGACCCTCGGGATTCTTGAAGGTCTTCAGCCACTGCCGTGAATGGTGGTCCGTTCTAACTCTAAATGGGTTGCCCAGAAGGTATGCTGGAAAATAGTTAATAAAATTTACCATGTGCTATGCTTACGCTCTGATGAATCCAGCGCGCGGCTTGCGTAAGCAATGACAACTTCATCCCCTGAAGACTCCTGGTATAAAACTGCTCCAATGGCGTTCTCGCTAACATCTGTGTCCAATACAACTGTGCGCCCATTGCGGGAAAATCAGGAAGTGTTAATATGGGAGGGGAGGTTAACTGAACCTTNNTTTAATTGTTAAAAAACACGATCACACTCTGCTGACCAAACAAAAGCACCACCCTTGGTCGTGAGTCAATACAAAGGGGCTGCCATTGAAGCGAAGTCTTCAATGAATCTGCGTTAGTTGGAAGCCAGCCCTAAGAAGGCCCTCAACTGTTCTGCCGAGGTAAAACAAGGCCAAGCTTTGATAAGGTCACACTTAGTGGAGTTCGTCTTGATTTCATCCGGAGTGATTATGCGACCCAAACATTTTATCTCACGACATAGGAAGGGGCACTTTGAGGACTTCAGCCGTAGTCCTTTTCTCAACCTCTGGAACACTTCTTCCAGTCTTTCGTTGTGCTCCTCTATGGTTTTGAGAAGAATATGATATCATTCAAATAGATGAGGCACGTTTCAGGTACTAAGCCCTTCAAAACCGTGTTCATCAACCGTTGGAAGGTTGCCGGTGTACTAGCCAGACCAAGGGCATAGTCTCGAACTCGTACAATACGGAAGGTATAATAAATGCGTTTTTCTCGCGATTGGATAGCTTAACCACCACCTGCCAGTAGCCGCTCGCTAAGTTCAGCGCTGAGAACCACTTAGCACCAAATAAAGCAACAAACGTGGCGTCAATGCACGGGAGAGGGAACGAATCTTTCCGAGTCAAGTCGTTAAACTCACGGTAGTCGACACACATCCTCAAGCTACCATCAGCCTTCTTTATCAACAGGATAGGGGACGACCAGGGTGAGGTTGATGGGTGGATGACTTTCTTTTATAGCATAGCCTGAATCATTTCGTCAAGCTGTGATGCATAGTGAACTGGTAGGCGTCGTGCACGCTGACGAATGGGTTCCCTGGTTCCGGTATCAATTTTGTTCTGAATCACTCGGGTGCGACCGGGAACACTTGTTGATATATCAAAAATGTCCGTATATATCTTCTGAAGCTCTTTTACACTGTTATGAACTAAACCAACTTGATTTGTACTGTTTTCCACCGGACCCCAGAGCACTCAGGATATTTTGTATTGTAATGTTTCTGTTCTGGGACTCCACCTGGTATCCGGAACTTCAGGGAGGTATTCGAGATTGTAATCGTGTCACAACATTTCCGTAAAAGGCCTATCCCCAGGACGGCTCTCCTTCGGAGACCATGACACGGGGATGGGTGACTTCCAACCTTGATAGTTTCACCTTCAGCTGTGCTCTACCCTTGATGAACACTTTGGAACCGTCGACCGCAGTGACGTTCGATTGTCTCGCATGAGCAAAGCGGATGGGCTTAACTAAATATTCGCTGACCAAGGAGCATGAAGCTCCTGTGTCAATCAAGAAGGACACAGGCGCCTTCCAATCAGCCTTTCAAGGGAAATAGGGTTGAATTCGATTCACGCTCAGTAGCAACAGAAACAATTTCGCAATCAATGACAAGGAACNTGTCGGCAGAACCGTGCACAATAGGGGCACCACGGTCGGGAACTGGTATTCTCGATTGGATGAGAGGTGTTGGGTTCCACGGGGTTTCTTTGTACCGCCGCGCAAGTCACCGCCTCTTTCTCTTGTAGCCTAGTTCGCGACATTTGCTCACTTTTGCCAGCCTTCTCCCGGGGTTCATGTAGATCGACGGCTGGTTTGTACATAAATTTGATCCGCAGGTGGTCGTACGAAAGCCCCATGCAAAATCGCGCACGACAAAAGTCTTCCCTTTCGGAGATCGAGTAATCAGGGTAAGCTGTGGCCGTAAGTTCAAGTAAGGTCTAGTGGAACTCGTTCAGCATCTCATCTTCGTGTTGTTTTTGCCAAAGCAACCGTTCCCTCCAGAAGGCACGAGGCTCTCAGTGTGCAAAGAGTAGGCGAAGGATACTGTAAATGTCCGATTCAGGCGTTCTAGCGTCTACCCCAGCGTTTCTCACAATTTTCGCGGCGTCCTTACTCAAGAAGCTCAACAAAAAGGGTCCGTGCTTTTCAGAGTCGATGTTCGTAAGGTAGAGCGAGACCTGAAAATCCCAGCTGTCACAATCGTCCTCGGCTGGAACATTGCAGGTTGTCGTGGTTTTACCGAGAAAAATTACGGCTTTCTATCTTTTGCGGGACCAGATGTCAACAGGGGGGAGTGTATGCCATCCTGCCCGCGATGCGAATTGTGATGCAGCAGGCAAAGTTGATTAATCGCAGCACGGACCCTGAGCAACACGCAGCTATCGCCAAAGACGAATGAACAGAAAGAGCAACGCCTGGGAGCGAATGAAAACTGCATTGCTCGGAAGACTCGTAAAAGGTCGACAAAATCGATACAAAATGAATAACATCGAACAAATAACTTTAAACAAGGGAGCGAATGTCAATCACCGTTTACGGAACGTTCCTGGGTTGTTGGGGCGCCGGATGAAGCCTGAAAGGGAAAGAGAGAGGGAACTCGATTTTGAGGGATGCGTATTGCCCAATGAGCTTTCGGTTTCATTACACGGGATGTAACGTTAGGCACGTTGAGCACGTTGCCGCCATTTTGGATTGAGTGTGAGTTGTGTGCATGTCTCACTGGACCTTTTGGTTCGTGGTCGTTTTGTATTTTCACTGTTTTGCAGGTTGTTTGGAAATCTCCCTTCCACGGAGAATCTCCCTTCCGAGGTGTCTCCTACTCGTTCATTGATAGCGTCTGTCTTGGGCCGCATTTATGAGTTGGCTCGACATGTGAAACAGGGTTTTATTAAGTGGCATTCTGACAGCGCTATTGGCACCAGAAACACGGATCGTGTTACCCGAAATCAACCTCCTGTCACGTAGTACGAATCGGTGGCATCGGTGAGCTAAGTCCTCCACCTTACACAGGGTGTGTGAGACATTCATATTTACTTCATAGCTCATTTGATTCAAGGCGATGAAGCATTTCTGCATTTTCATCTCCAGTCTCAGTGAGGTTGCTTTGTTCCTGTTTTTACGGGCATCGTGCATTCTGTCGGCCTCCTCGCCACTTGGAAGGTTTGACCAAAGTGTTTATTTAGTATATCTCTCACCCTGTTGTAACCTAATACCTTGGATAGCGTGACACTTCCTTCGATCGCGTCCCGTGCATCGTCATGGCAAC
The DNA here is from genome assembly GCA_900618425.1 of Echinostoma caproni. Lineage (NCBI taxonomy): Eukaryota > Metazoa > Platyhelminthes > Trematoda > Plagiorchiida > Echinostomatidae > Echinostoma > Echinostoma caproni. The sequence continues at coordinate 15,160 of UZAN01050322.1, forward strand.
AGTGTTTTAGGTGAAGAAACTTCTGCTCGGGATCAGAAACCCTACCATCTCAGCAAAATTGTCGAATTCTCTCTGACTCGCCAATGGCTGCGGGGATTGTCTTCCAGAACCGTTAGTTCTACTTTCGACAAATCTATCACCAAATGATGATAAGTAACAGCGTTTAAAGCGGACTGAGCGTTTATTTGTACCAGTCCTAGGAGTATGCTCTGTTTTGCAGAGGTCATATGCCTAGGCGGGGTAGAACCATTGTCCGGCATCTACTTTAGCTTCATTATCGGGCCATCCCACACTAACTCTGCAATTCTTCGAAGATTAGTCTCAGAAAGTTTAGAATCTGCATCTCTATCTAGGGCGCATACACTAACAAGAGTGACGGAACTAGACATGAGCAAAATGGAAATCATGAAATTCTTCAATGACTCACTGATTCCTATTCGTCTTGCTCGATCCATCTATTATCCACCGACATTCTGTTATTTTAAGTTGAACAGGTTTTGGGTATTGTAACTCCCAAATAGATCAACGAGTGACTCGTAGCCAAAATCGGATCCCTCAATACCAGCAAAACGATTGATCCGGCAAAAGTTATGCGGTACTGCATTATTAAACGGTGAAATAAACAAATAAACTATGTACAAACCTCAAAATGATCCCAGAACACCTCGAGCACAAGAGCCAAATGTTCCTTTTATTTATTAAACACCTATGATTGATGAGCAGCAGACGGGACGAACCCCATAATCATGAGAACCTGCTGTTCAGTGGTGGAAACCGGCAACCTAAGCCCCGATACTTGGGGTGGCGAATCATTTAAGGCCCAGATAGGTTAGGAGTGGTATTGAACCGGACGACAACAGAGCTGTCTACCACCAAATTTGGGTGGCGGGCTTGAATCTCGGACCACAGAGTCCAAAGCACGCCAGTGACAGCGACTAAACCACTACGCCATGATCTGAATTCAAAGATTCTGAAGAAAAAAATGAGTCTAAGCTGGAATAGCACACTCAACCTTACGCTGCACTCGAACGAATCAAAAGTGAGCGGTCAGGTCAAGACTTAAACAAATAGGGTCTGGGCGAGACATAAACACAAAATTAAACATCGGGGTTGATGTGTAAAGATAAAAATGAGAGAGAGCGTCAAAGTGTGCACGTGTGTATGGGGCGAGTAGTGTTGAAAGAGTGAAACATTAAAATCTGGAAATGGGTTCAAGCTGGTTGGTGTTTGAATTTTATCGGAAAGATTTTCACAGATCGATAAATACAGGAGTTATCATAAAATATCTCATTTCTTTGCTCTACGCAGTTAATCCTGTATTTTCTGCTGACTCGCTGACCCAATTATTTTGACGTCCTCTGCAAATGTGAAGCATACCGAACCCAGGATGGTAGCTAAGTCGTCTATAAAAATGAATAACAGTAAGAGACCGAGCACTGGACCCTGTGGTACTCCACTGGTGGAGATAGCTACAGAGATAACTTCCCCTTCATCCTCACGTGAACCATGCGACCGATCGGGAAATCGATAATGATTGGAGCACGCACAGATGACTAGTTATGATTCACGTATTAAGAGGAATCACAGACGCAACGGAAGCACTAAATCACAGTGGCACTTGCACGAAGGAATTCCTTGCAACCGAGAGGCAAGAAAAAGACCACATTAGTAGCATTTCGTTTATTGGAAAAAAATCGATGGGGTAAAATAGCATGTAGAAAAGAGGTTCATTAGTTATCCAGATATCTGTCAATTATGAGATCGTATTCTCGCCGTCGTGCACCTTCAGTCTTGGTCGTATGACTTCTGGTCGGCACAATCGGCCTTTGGTTCGTTGNNCGTACTCACTTTGCTGATTTCATCTCGAAAGTTTAACTCTTCAAAGTTATCCAAAAACGGTAACGTGTCGCCCCGAGTTATGCGTCATCTTATAAGCTAGGTTCACCACAAAACATCTGAGCCAGTAATACATTTCTCGATTATCCCCTTGTATTTCAGTTTAATTAATATTAGAAGTCTGAATAACATACCTCCTTAGCTTTGCCCTCATCCAACCGCGAGGTTACCTCATTTAGAAAACACGGTATGTTAGATAATAAAGATCTGCCTTTGATTAACCGGGGTCACTGACATACCAGTAGTGAGTTTCTTTGCACTTACTACTGAATAACGGCCTCAATATTCTTTGCATGCACTTGCACAATAAATTTGTTGGGTCTGTAGTTCTTAATCTGAAATTATGCCCCTGGTTCATTAAAGACAACAACGGCGGCTGTTTTTCATTCCCTTGCTAGATTTTCCTAAGCTGGGCTTTCTTCGTATAGATCAATTAGTGTTCCCACCATTATATTCACTATCGACTTCTCGACTGCATGGGATCTACTTACAATCAATTCAGCTAACATTAGATGAGTTGCTTCCGATAATATATACATATGCTCTATTTTTTCTGATGGGGAGGAGAGATACAATATTTCTGAGTCTGCTTGCTCTATTCTATGTACGCTACTGATGAAGCTTCAGAGGGCATCTATCTTTCTCCGGTCATTGTTGACGGTGTTTTCCCCCATCTATAGACGTTCCATCAGATGTTTATTGGGACCCTTGGCTTGGGCGCAGCTCTAGTAGCGCTGCGATTCCTTTTTGAATCGGTTGGTGATTTTCACTTTAATTCCTTCTCCCTCTCTAATAAGTGAGACTGCCTCATTATGATGTCTGGTGTACTGCATCAAGGCCATCTGGAAACCCGAAACTCTAAACGCTTTCTAGGTTTGATTTTTGCGCATTATCGACCCACCTACAACAGCGTGCTATCAGGGTGGTTTCTTTCTAGAACCTCTGTGGGTAAGGGGAAAACTCATCTTGGAGGTTAATCAGGTGATTTCGTATTACACGCAGGCGTTTCCCAATATCAGCTTGTTGCTCTGAACTCTACTAATGCAGCTGATCTGACTTAGCTTCAAGCAGTTCTACGTCCATCCTCCCAAAGCTCATACTCATCCCCTCAATGGGTCTAGATAGTTTCAATTGACATATCAAATGGATGAGAAGATGATCACCTTTACTGATGGGGGAAGGTACTAAAAACGTTGACCCGCTCTCCTGACTGTGATGATCAGGGATAGCAGGGAGGGCTATTTACCCCATCAAAACCTAGCGTCATTTCTTCCGTGTTGACGGAGGGCTCGGGAGAGTATCTGCTATGTTCTGAATACGAGATGAAAACAGTCGGTAGTTGCTCGGGAGAGAGACAAGACCGAGTGCCTGGAGATGTAAGGCTTTATTCGTCTAAAACTCTGGTATATAGGCTAAAACATATGAAAGAGAAATGTTATGAATACAGTGATTTGCAATAAACAAAGTGTTGTACACGACAGTATCCATTTGAGGTAACTTTTACCCGAATCTCGAAGAAACCTCTGGAGCTCCCGGCCAAAATAACTAAGCATGAAGTTNAACAACTTGATAGAAATTCCAGTTACAATGTGGTGATATGGCATACACTTCAGGATGCTAAAAGTAGCCGTCACGGTCCTTGCCTACTGCTATACCACACACTTCCAGAAATGGTTAGAACTGAACGACCTTGAGCGCTTGGTTCAAATTTTTGACGTGTTAAATTCTAGTCTCGAAATAACGAATATCCGTGAGTTAAAGCCGCTGAAACAGCTGTAAATCGTGCAAAAGTCTGTAATCCCGCTTAGAGAAGATATTCGGTGGGTCTTCGGGTATTACTTTTTGAAATCAGTGATTTCATTGTCCAAGACATGTTACGTAGAGAAGTTAGTTGCACTATTAGCTTGGCAATGGCCAAAACAGGTTGCTGTGGAGCTCTCAAGTGCCACAAAATGGTCTCTGACGGTATTCAGTGCAACTGCTGTGGATACTGGTACCATCAATCATGTGCTCGCCTAGACCGTAAAGCCTACGAAGCCTACGTAGGAAAAGACGTCTCGCAGTGGCTCTGCTACATATACTCAGCACTGGCGGAGGGTGCCGGACGAAAAGCTGCACTAGATGTAGGCAACACCGGAGTGAAAATCCAGAACTCACTGGATTCGCAGGAAGAGCTGACGAAAATCGTAATGGAGCTAGAAGGGAAAGTTACCGCGTTAGAGGGAACTGTTGCTTCTCAAAAAAGAGAACGAAACGGCAATGGGAAGAAACAGGAACAACCTCATTTATAACAACGAGGAACCAATAATTAAGAATGCGAAAGCGCGGGCTGACACAGAACAAAGAAAGGTCCGTGACCGCTTGAGTCTTGCTGGGTTACCCCCGAATGATCACGACCTGCGTCCAAATAGTTTACATAAAATAAGATCGAAATAGAGGAGGGAGAGGCGTGCGGTATCTGTTTGCCACCGAAAAACCCAGTAAAACGTTGCAAAGCATGATTCACATCGTGGGAGGTGAGATGATTACCGTCTGAGGACTCAACCAAGATCGAGGTCCAATCTACATTTAAAAGCGGAAATTAAGGGGTCGTTATGTACTTCTTGGATTAGGCTATTCAAAACAGAATGACTGTTGATGAAGGAGCATTATCGGACTAGTGTACGGTCGCGCCCTTTCATGTTTATCCATGCTGGTGCGCCCAGTGTCGTTGACTCTTTCACACTGAAATAGATGGTATAGCAGGAAGACATCATCTTCTATCCGACGAATCACAGACGCAACTAAAACACTAAATTGCACTAGCATTTAAACGCCGTCATAGAGACGCATGAAAAATACCACAGAAGTAGAGGTTCGTTTGTAAAAAATCAATGGAATTAAATATTATGCAAATAGAAATACCATTAGTCAAACGAAAATCAGTCAATCACCATTGTCGTTTTCCAAGCACCACGAATTCTGTTTGAACTATCTGCCTGTTGGTCGCTTTGTACTGAGACTCCATGTGTTAATGTCGCATAGGCGCTCGACTAGTGTTACCTGAGAGAATGGAGTCACTAAAACGAATCAATCCATATTTTCAGGTACGTCCGTGAAGACTGCGTGGGAAATCACGTCCGCATGACTTGCTTGAGTATCGCTGTCCATGACGGATGGCTCATTTTAGATCCTAGATCTTCTAGGGAGGAACCCATGTTGGTTTTCAGAAATGAGTGTTTTGTCTACTGAGTGGGACATTATGGCTCATTTTATAACACGTTTGAATATACTGTTCGGAACGCTAGTCGAGCTGATGGGTTTCAAGCTGTTACGGTTTGCCGGACTCGTTACAAAACTCAGAAAAATATGATGCCTTTTCCAGGACGTCGAGAATCGTCCATCAGGTCAGGTCAGCTTGCACAGGACGGTAAAGGCTTTTGCCTATTGAGCGTCCAGATTTCTTGCTCCAGTGGGAAACACGTCTTCCGGAGCTTCGACTTATTGTCGACCGTTTGATCACAGCCAATTTCTTCGTTTCGAACTGTCTCCCTTGGCGCGTCCGTACCTGCAAAGGGAG
>UZAN01050324.1:4314-20611 GCA_900618425.1 Echinostoma caproni
CACCCCCGCCAATGACACAACAATCTAGACCTTGATTGGCTTGAAGCCACATTCCGTTCTGTGCATACTGAACTGAAATGGAAAACCTAAATGAGTTGCTCGAGAGTTAAATTCATGAGGCAGATCACCTCTTTATTCCTAGGACTCAAACCGTATCCGAACATATGCCTCTCTTACTCCGCTCCATCGGCACCTACTGGTTGAATGTGCGCGCCTAGACTAAAGTCAGGTCAGGTCACAGAACTAGCGGCTGATCCCCAGCGAGCTTCGAGTTTCTTGCGTGATCGAACCTCAGTGTTCTCGATGCCCTTCGACAGCTCGACACCGGTGCTGTGGAGTTCAAGCGAATACGCACTCTGTGCAAGCTGAGGGTTATAGAATTTTTCAATGGGCATCAGAAAGGAATTCTTCGAGCTCGAAACAACCCGAATTCCTTATTAAACGTACTTCGCCATAAAAGACAATCAGTCTCAGTATTAGCTTTTAAATTTCCCGAACGCTCTCTTGTAACCTCTGCTTAGGTCGCCGAAATCTTCCGCTCCCTTTAAGAAACTACTTAATTTTTCCTTTGTCTTTTTTCACCCTAACCTTGCCCCTCCTAATATCCCTGTCCCCTTAGAACACTTCATTATCCCTCCCGAGGAGACCGAAAGACTCCTCAAATCACTGAACCCTTGTAATTCAACGGGGCCAGACGGCATACATCGTCGAGCGTTAAAAGAAGTCGCTTCATGTTTGCCCCTTACAATCCCCCCTTCCGTCTTCCAAAAGTGCTTAGATAGTGAGATATTCATTACATCCTGGAAGAGAGGCATCATATCCACCAGTTAAAACAAGAAAGCCCGCAGACCCCTAGCAGCTATAGACCCATCAGCCTGACTAGCGTGCCCAGCAAAATCTTCGAACGGGTTATAAAACGAGCCATTCTAACCCACTTATTAGTCAATCTACCCTTTTCTCAAACCTAGTACGGCTTCCTCGTGGTAGATCCTGCATCTCTAATATGCTATCGGTCACGGATAGCCTGACTCAAGTGTATGATGACGGTTCAATTTTTTTTCTGTGTTCATTGACTTTGCTAAAGCGTTTTGATCGTTTCCCCCCACGATCCTTTACCCCATAAACTCGAAACCTACGGTCTCACGGGCAGACTCCTTGCCCTACTTCGCGACTTTCCTAAGAACCGTACTTTCTCAGTTCGCGTAAGTTCACCTCTTCTGCTTCCATTTCTACCGGAGTTCTTCAAGGCTCAGTTCTTGACCCTCTCCTCTTCTTTTTATGTATTAATAACCTGTCACATAAGACCGGAGTCAACATTGCGATGTACGCTGACGATGTGACCATTTAGGGCACCGACCCTTTGACTATTCAATCAGCAATGGATGCGGTCAAAGACTAGTCAATGGACCAGAACCTTCCAATGAACGACAACAACTGCGTCAACACTTCGTTTGTGAGGTTCCCTGTGCGAACTTTCAGGTCCAACACTTCCTCGACCATGAAGTGTAGTCCAGCACAAGGTCCTTGGTTCCTGGTTGGCCAGGTCACTCTCGTTTTCTTAAAATCAATAAATGCCAGTGATTCCGCCTTCGTGTCCTAAGTTTCCCAAAACTTCATTTACCCAGCATAGATAGAGACGACTTTCAGATTTTCTATAGCACAGACATTTGACCTTTATTGCGGGAGTCAAATTGCTCACTCCCTCCTGGTGAGCGACTGCACGGCCCTCGAGCATGTACAATGGAGAGTGACAAAACTTGTGCTTGGCTTGTCATCCACCACTTACCCCACACACCTTTCCTTGAATCTGTACCCCTTCGAAACCCGCCGGATAAGAGGTGATAGCTTCCTACTGTACAATCTATTCAAGTCCGACAGGGTCAATGACTTCGTGCGCACTAGCGTGGATAATCTTCTTGGTCATAGCATGAAACTCTTCAAACCGCGTGCCCGTACAATGCAGTTACTGCATTGAGAATGTCACCTCGATTGGTGATGAAACGTTTGCAATACAATTACCAAGCTCGGTGAACAACTGAATATTATATTTATTTATTTATGTCTGATGCCAGACTAGAAACCATCAAGATTCGGGACTATTGGGCTTAGCCTCGCACCTGTGTAATACTTCAAGGCTACCTATTAGTAACTACCATCTATATGTAGGTAGTAACTAAATGCTTACCTCGGAAAAAATCACTATCCAATACTTGTCTAGTGCCTTTTTAAAAGCATTTACATTATTGCGGCTTACCACTATCTACCGTGGAATCACCCTGTTAATGAAAATTATTGCCTTCAATTTCAGCCTAGAATAGTTTATCTGCAGACGTAGGTTGGCAAACTTTGGGCCTGGTATACCCTTGACGATTTTAACCGTCTCAATTAGGTCACGTTTCATCCGCCACCGATTGAGGTAGAACAGATTCATTCCCTAAAACACTGTTTGTAGCTTTTCCCTCATTGGTCAGCTATCACCCTTGTGACTAGATATTGAACTGTCCTATGTATCGGTGTCCTTTCGACAATACAGGCTCGCGCCGCCGGACGTCAGTTTTTTTCAGGTTTGCTAAGGACAGAATGTGGCCACAAACAATCGTGCATCCAGAATTCCATCTGTGGCAATTAAGTTTGGCATCCATCACTGCGCAGAGTAATCCCTTACCTCCTTGCTGCAAAGGGGAAGAAAAGCTTTCCCTTAATATTTTTAGTACTAGTATACCTCGTGCGAAGTGAGATATCTCACCTTCATGGCGAGAGATTGTTATTTGTGAACGTTTATTCACCAAACTAGATACAAAAGAAATTACATAGGCAAACAAAAGCATAAAATTTGAGGTTTCAGTCTTATTTTCTTGGAGCTTCCTCCTTTCAGTAGGGAATAGTAAAAGGTCCTGAAGTCTGTCTATAGAGCAAAGACTCATTATTCTTGCATCCCCAGTCTATGCGAATTCTCTATATTTTCCTTGACTGCTCTCAACATTCCAATCTTCATTTAGCTCTTTTGTCCCAATGGGCAACCAAAAGACATCAACCAAAATCGGCGTATGAAACTTCATGGTTAATGGTTGTACAAGTTTAAACTGAACTGGAAGCAAAATCCCAGTTTTTTGCCGATGGTGTTAAGATTGCTGGATGGGGTATCATAAGAGCTATAGAGGTAGTTGAAAGATAGATCGATGTGACCCATCATTGAACATCTCGAAATATCAGCTTTTGACCACTGGGGTTGACGAACAGATGCAGAGATGCGTGAGGCAAAAGATCTAGGATTGATAATAACACAATACTTCAAACCAAGCAGTCGCATGTACGTCGTCACCGATTAACGCCATATCATTGCCACAATCTAAGTCTACGATTTTCTTCAGGATAAAGCTCGACACCAAGTGGCCAGGTAATACTTTGGATGTCTGAAGTTCGTAATAATGAGGAACATACTGTGTTGTTGTTGGTGTGTTCTACGAGCTGGAAGTGTTGTTCGCAGGCGTTTCGTGGTTTGGCTTTGCAGCATCATCAGTACAATCATGATATCTCATCAACATCTGCATCCCGAGCTATAATCATTCCGCATTATTTCCAGGAGTAGAATGTGTGAGTTGTTTATCCTCATTATATGAACGAAATCTATCAAGGTCATGGGTCTGATCAGAAGACAGACGATCAACGCGTACGTTTAGGTCTCCGGCCAGTATCACAAAATCCGTCTTAGTTGCTTTGCGGAGAAACTCATGAAGTTGTGAAAAAAGCTATACATAACCGTGTCCGGGTTAGTGTCTGTGGGAGCGTAACCAAGAATCTTGAATAAGGAGTTTCTGCTTGTTGGTTTTTCGTGAACCTCTGATTCTCTTTGCGCGTAGTTAGCTGTCTATCGGGACCCAGTCCAATAGAGCAGCCTTGTCTCTGGTGCTCAAGGCAATATCAACGCGTTTGACCAGAAACTGATGGAATAAGAATCCCGAAAAGGAGCAGATGAAGCGCTTCTTTTGTATCGGAAGGAGACTTGAATCAGAATACTGAGCTCAGATCTTGAATGGGTGTTTTCGAGTGTACTAGCCAAGCCAGTTTTTCTTATACGCATAAAGTTCTCACGTTGAACGAAACCTGTTTGAACGTATATTGAGGTCAGAGGAATGAAACAGTAGGCTTCAACTGACGCGGCACTGCAGAGACCGTAGCTGAGGAGGATACTAGCGAGCCTCAACATAAACCTACTTCAATAGAATCATTCGAAACAAAACATACAATAGAAAAGTGTGTTACGTAGGGCTTAAGTGGGTGTGCTGCGTGTAATTTTTGATAGAAGCGAGTTTTGAATGAGTGTGGAAATGTGAGGCGTGCGTGAATGTATAAGCCCATGATTAGATTTTGGGTGTGATACTACCCAGTTGTCCAGACCGAAGTAGAGGATTTTCTTAGGAGTCTCTACCCGACACCTTTGGTTAGAGAACCTGATCCACAAGGCAGCGGAACTGATTAAGGAGTCCACGATCAACTGGGAGCCGTTGACAGACAGACCGGTTCATACGCCTTTCGGATGTGGCGAACCATCTATCGTGCCCCGTTCAACATGCCATTTCCTTATTTGATATGTATAGGCTAGAAGATAAATCAATGAACGTGTGTTCTCATGTCATAATGGGCATAATCTGTAATTTAAAGCACAAAAATACAATGTTAACGGCCATATAAACAAAGACAAACTGAACATAACTCCGAGCATCTGGTGTATCAGTTGCTGACCCTGAAGAGTCTTTAATCAAATGGAATTCACGAATGCTTCTGTTTTCGTCCTTGTGCAAGTTGACATTCTTTTCAGTGTAATCACTGTTCATCTTTGCTCTCTAAAGATTTATCTTCAGTGGATTAATGGTGATTTTTAGAGTTTCCAAGTGAGCATCCCCTTACTTATATTTTAGTTTGATTTTTTTCTATGATTTTCGAATAATTTTTCTTTTTGTGGGGGCTGGGATGTTTTAATTTTTCAGACTGCATGATTTCGACATTTGTGCCATATTTGACAGCCAATTGCCAGTTTCAAGGAGAAACATATGAAGTCGAGACACTGTCGGACGCAAATGACCAGTTGGAGATCGAAATTCGTCATCTTACTTCTGGAGAAGAATGGCATGTTCATCTTACCGCAACTTGTGGGTTATAAGTTTGCGTTAAATCATGTCTTAGATGTCGAAGAACTTACACGGAAAACTGGAAATTTCAAGCGCTTTGATACCTTCTGTGCAATGATTCAGTCTGCATTATCTCAAGTAAGGATAAAGTTTTCGTGTTCTAGTGATGATAGCGCTCTAGCACCCTAAACTTGGACCTCGTTTCTTACGATGACCTAGAGGCCCTAAGGCAGACTAGGCTAAAATCGCGTGTGTTGAACGTACATACTAAGAACGTTCCTTTGAAAAACAATCGGCATTATTTGATACTCTCTTACGTCACAGAATTCGACAAAATCCACTATCCAATTCCACTTACTTATGTTGGATGTCTATCCATAAGCGATTGCCGGAATTTAATTAGAAAATTGAGAACAAGGATATATCACACGAAAACGCCGGCGGTAAATACGTTCATCATGGCTAACAACGAATTTTTAGGGTAATGTTGCTGATTCGTCAATACCCGTGGATTATCGCAATATGTGAGTAGAACTTCTTTTGCTTTGCCACATCTTTTTTTATATAAACCCTGAAGGTTTCATCTACACCTGTTGAAGGTTTCGTTTGTTATTTGACATGATGCACAGGATACATTTGTGGAACAAAAACCTTTTCATATTGTTTCACATTTTTTCGAGCACAGTTAGTTTTGTTGTCCGTCTTTGTGTCTTTCTACTTCCTTTTTCTATTTATTGAATATACGAATGTACAGTCAACTTTCAGGAAGGGGGCTGCGGCCATACAAAGGCTGTCTGGGGAACATACAGATATAGGAAAGACGGGCGGCAGTGAAGCGGTTTGAACCCGGGATATCCAGGTCACTAGTTGGTGACCTAACCACTTGGCCACCACCGCCACTCATCTTTGTGACCGGTGTTAGGATTAAGGCGTATTTTTTCCGTGGTGGTAGAAACACACTGAGGGCTCCAATCCATGGTTTGATCTCAATTCAAAAGGTGCTTTTTAGAAATTGGCATTCTGTATTCACTTTTTTACACCCCGAACCGGCGGTTTCTCAATCAGGTTCACCATGAGAAAAAGCAATTCATTAAAATCGCTTTTTCACTTCCTTTTTTTCAGACTGATACACTATCGGACTATGATGAAAGCACAACACAGTTAGGTTCTTTGAAAGGTTGAAAATAATGCATTATTTTGGTTACGTATACCTCAACAACTGAAGCTGGGAACAGCATATGCAAGTAGTTCGTTGCTGTAAATCGAAACAAAGTAATAACTAGAACCTCCTGTCTATTTGCAAACCACCCTGCCATAGATAGCGACGAAAACAATAGACAGAAAAACCGCATTTCTGCGGATCCCGGTTGGTGAAACAATCTGCAATAGAATACAGTATGAGCCATTCTCGGTAGGTAAAACGACTTGATCGGAGGGAGGGGGGCAGAGTATTTTACAGAACGGTTGAGCTGCCTGGTGCTAACCGGATTACCTCGTTAAAGCGGAAGTTCCGTGGACAGTGTTATTTCATCCGTAAATGGAAACAAATTCGCGGTCTTGTATTCACTCTCTGAGGAGAGAAAGGTGGGTGTATCATACAGGCTGCCCTCACACACTTCAAGATAGGAGTGATAATCTCGTGGACCTACCGCAGGACATCTAGTTCCAGGAACGTCTTCCATAATCTTTGGGCGAATCACCGACCGCCTCAGTTTTCATAAAGTAATCAAGCAACCACTGTACAACTCACCCCAGGGCAAGTTCTATCTTTTTATTGAATATATAATGATACCATTTTCAGGAAGGTAGGAGTGGACAAAACAAGGCATGCCATAAAACACACAGGGAATAGGAAATGTAGGGCGATGTTTGTGAGACTCGAATGCGCGAATCCTGGGACGATAATTTGATGATCTTTACCGTTGGACCACCACCGCCCAATCTGCAACACAATGTTAGGTTTCTGGAATATTTCGACGTCTAACGGTTTTTAGAGACCAGTAGTCTGGAACAACTTCCGGATTCCAACATGGACGCGGGTTTATTAATCAGATTTTCACGTTGCTGTCAGGTGTTCCAGTCGTGTTGCACACCATCGACCAACGATATCAGTGTCCCTTGGCTTAGCTTTGAGTCCTTCTTCGGTTTTCTTCGTTTGAACGGAGTGTCAAAAATGTGTGGCAACTTACTATGACTATTGTACTCAAATATTTCTGATCAAATGAGGGTTTATAGCACACTAATTAGCTCGCTCATTACCAGCAGCGATGTTCAGATGTGTCCTGTTTCACTATTGTTATTGAATTTGTTTGTTGTGATCTTTGCAATTTTGGCATTAAATGGGCGGCTGGACAACAGCTGTGCGACTTAGAGTAAATCGACGACATCATCTATCTGTAAGAATGCATGGAGGATACGCAAAACGCACTTTACAGATTGATGAGCTGCTCCATTCGGTATGCACCTTGCACCTTCCAGTGTAAAGTGATGCTGTAAGACAGTGTTAACCAATCCTGCTTTTAAACTAAATGGTGAAGATTTGACTGAGATTGATTGCTTCTCCTACCTAGGCAGTTGCATGACGAATAACGGTAGCGCGGTAATGGTGACTACCGGTAATTCCAAAACTCGAACGGCGTATGCTGGATTGAAACACCCTTAACCGCGATAACACGTTTTACCTTAGGTTGAGAAGTCGTTTATACTGTGCCACAGTAGGACTAGTTCTGCTTTACAGCTGTAAGACCATTGATTTTCGAGTAGGAGACATGCATCGAGGTCTTCGGTAGTCAATTTTTGCTTAGTTTGGTGCAGGTGGGATTGAGTGAGCGGGTTACTCACCCCGAAGTGAGCTGTCGCTCGTTTGGAAATAGATCGATGAATAGTTTACTATCACATCGAATATGAATGATTACGCTTTGCTATTTGGGACATGTTTTGCGCATACCGAGATGTCTTGTAGCACGCTGTGCGCTATTTGCAGTTGTCACTCCGGGCTGGAGGAAATCACGTGGGGGTCAAAACCATGGAATCGAGGCATAAAGAAGTGCCCAGAGTGATTAATCAAAGTGTTTGACTCTGGGATTCAAAAGACTCCGTAACTGGTTAATCGGAGACACTGAAGAATATGGCAGCGAACTAACAGCAGTGGTTTTCTTGTTGTCATTTCTTATATAATCAGAATGCCTGATGTATGGTGTTTCCATAATTCCACTATACGCCTTGTGTAGTGACCGTAAGGGTTCATTTTCTTTTCTCCTCCAAAACAGGTCTATTCCCTTTTCACCTTGTGCGTTCGTTATTTGTGTATGTTGCAGCGATCAGTAAAGTTCACTTCATTTTGCTCCACTGTAAGGTGATAACATCGATGACGTTTGTATCCAAACACTTGAGTTTAACCAAGTTGTGATTGTCGTTAGACTGAGTTTTGAAAATTGTGCTCTTCACGTTAAGCTCTATCGCAAAGTTTATCCTTATTCAGTTTCTTTTCGAGTGGAGTGTTTTATGTATTTGACTCATGACCAGAGGTATCATATTTGTAACTGTCTTATGTAATAAATAATCATATGTACAGATAATCATCTGCCAGATATCTTAGTTACATCGTTTTTAGTTATGGCTACTGATTATTCTCCTTTCGAAGTAATGTTACTTATCGATAACCTTTGAAGTCCTAGGTTCTGGGGTCACACCTGAGGCCACTTTATTGAGAATGCATGAAGTTTGACGGTACGGTTTCCACCATGTCGAACGGAGATTACTTGAGAGATTGATTTCTTTAAAAGGTATACGTTTTCAAAGTAGGATAAGTTAAATTCATCTCTTTTTTCTTGGAATTGCGGGAGCTTCATTTTCTTTTACTGAAAGGCAAAACTCTCCTGAGAAATAAAGTAAATTGGTTGGCAAGAAGGGAAATGCGATCTTTGGTATAAACCAAAATTTGGAAGCATTATGTTCTCTCATAAATCTAAATAAAAACACCGAGAACATTAGTTTATATAATGCATCCCGAGTTATTTCGCTGCATCCATCTATGTATGTACTGTAGTCAATGTAACACAGAAGAATAAAAAAATGGAAAACCACGAAGGGATTTTACTGTATATATATATATATATATATATACAATCACTAGTCGGACAACATGATAATCAAATCATGGTACTCTGGGGGTACCAAGAATGAATGGTATCAATCTGCTGGCATGAAATTGAACACCACTACCTGTTTCTTTTGCATTTGTTCACGAAGACAGTAGCACGTTAGTTATCAGAGTGAAACAACGTAATGCTATTGTACTCTTCTTCTGAGCGTCATGGAAAGATCGAGACGTATCCTTAAGAGGAAAAAAATACCGATTGTTAGTGGATTGTATGCTGAAAAAAATGTAGCACTCAGAGCGCATCATGATGACCTGGTAGAACTTACCACCCTCAAATAATTTCTTTTAATGATCCCGAGATTCTTCATTTTCCAATATAAACCAAACCGATCCACTTGGGATCCTATTGGTTGCCTAGTCCACTACTTGAATAACTCCAACAGCTGTTGAAACACCGCAGCACATACAGGCGACGAACTATTGTTACGTTTTTTAGGTAAACTGGGCCTTCAGCACAATCGATCGAGCTGCTCTTCGGATCTCTTTGCTGCAATACGGAGTACCTTTGAAGTATGTGTCTATCCTAAAGCACCGTATAGTTAGCTCTCGGGGAAGGTTATGGTCTATGGTGTTTTTACGCTCTTTTTTGTCACTATTGGGGCCCAATCGGGTTGCCCTATCTCTCTGTTTCTGTTCAACGTTGCCTCAGATAGATAGGTATCTTATAAAAAATCGTTACTTGACTTACCAAACTCTGGTGTCAGGCTTCATCTTGAAGACAAAGTCGTACACCGTGTATATCTTAGTCGCTGAAGACGCGCCGCCGATTCAAAACTAAATCGCTTTGTATGGCATATGCTTTACATCCTCCGTTTAGAGTGCTGCAGGATTGGCAGGAGCCTATGCCTTTAATTTCTTTGGGCAATGACACCCTATACCTGATCGAAACCCTGGGTAACATCTGCTCTACTGTGCGTTATTTGCAGGTATTGGTTTAAACAGTAAGGGCCAGTGAGTTAGATAAGCTATGACGTGGCAGAGAGGTTTGAAGAAATTGTGTTTGAATCTGGTTTCAATTGGAACTTTCCGACAGAAGCCCCAATGATTCAGATTGTTGTTGGCCACTGACAATTCGGGATGTGGCATTGATTGGAAGTCACTGATGTGCATATTTTCTTATCTGTTTGCAATTTTAAAAAATCAAAAAGAAAAAGTCAAATATTCATGCAGTAAACAAAAATAAATTGTCCTCTATCCCCCTCTCGAAGCCGGTTTTTTTCTGTTTTGTTCCTGGTATCCTCTTTTGACCCACGATACAAATATAAAACGATGGTTTGAGAGGTGTTCTCAGTCAACAACTGAAGGCGTTTAGTCACACTTGAAAATGTACATGATTCCGTTGCATGTGTTAGAGCGTTGGAACAGGTTTGCTTCCGCCACTGGCTAACAAATTGCATTATGATACCGTATTTCAGTATGATAATGCTCTTATATACTGCTCACACACTAAAAAATGCAGATTGTTTTTCCGTTGGATCGAGGTTAGCCAGTGGTCAACCCACAACCCCGGTCTTAACCAAATTAAGAACCGTTAGGGCTTGGTTTCTCTCCATGTTCACAAGGATCCCATGGTTTGCCAGTCCAAGATTGATCTAATAGCCGTTTTTTGCTCCGAGATTTTTGATCAGGAGAAACCCGGATTTACGCATATTAATACTTAAGCGATTTAAATCACTGCATGTGGCTTACACTTAGTACTGTTTAAGATTCGAATTCTGCCACTGCCACCCACTTTGGCTGCTTTTGTTCCACCGTCCAGCTCAAGATCGCCTCTATTCTACTGGGATCTTATGTGGTTCAACATCTCAAGTTCCCAAGCACAGATTACCGGTCCTCATAACTTGACTGTGATGGTGTTCGCCCACTGTAATTTTCATCGTTCTGGGTAACTGAGGCAAACTTGAATTGTCTGTTCAATGTTTCATATGCGAATATCTGCTTTGCCTCAATATATCCCCTCATGACTTGTCCTTATTCCTGCTTCTTTAACACTGTAAGTCGTTGCTAGTATTTTGACTGTACTATGCAATAGTTCATAAAGAGTTTAAGTACGCCCGTTTATTTTTAGTTTTGCCACTGGAACCAAAACAATTCATCGAGCTTTGAAAATTTCGCTTTGTTCACTACGCACTGACTGCCTTTGTAACCATGCCTTATGACAGGATAGCTCAACTTCAAGCTCAGAATGAGGCCCTAATGCAAGAGCTTACTGCATATCGCAATCAATGCAAAGTTTATGAAAGACCGCATGTCAATGGATTTGGAGATGAATTTCGTGGCACCATTGCTCCTGAGGAGATTCGTCTGTTGGTGAACAATCTGGAAACGGAGCTTTTAAATGAGAAAAACAAAAATTCACGCCAAATAAATGACTACCGCCGTGAGGTAGCACACCTACAAGCAGAATTGAGTGCATCCACGGCCTGTCAGCGAAACCTGAGTCGACGGATTGAACAATTAACCAACGAGTTATCAGTTTTTAAACGACAGTAAGTTTGTCAAGTTCGTTTTTGTAGAAATCCTTAGAAAAAAAATTCGCATGATAATGTGAAGTGTACTTACAAATAGTGGTATGCAATTTAATGGAGACCAAATGTTATCATGAAGCATTACTGTTTCACGAACGGTAGTTGATAAAATATCTGCCTTAAAATGTCTGAAATCAACGTTACTTGAATTAAAATGTTGATTCAGTTCGTCCAGGAGTCTGTGCAGTAATCCATTCTCAAAATGAACACCCAAGATGTTGAATGCAGATATCTCCTAGTACAAAGCACTGATAGTGGTCAGGAATCAGTTCTACCCTTTAAAAGGTATCCATTTTTCAACATCTGTTTGGGTCCCTCTTTCTTGTGAGTTTTTGGTTTTCAAATTAGTCTCATCACACTGACTTTCACCAACAACACTTAATTGGTCTGTTTTCTTCACTACGCGGAGGAGGCTTCACTGCGCACCTGGATAGTTATCCAATGAAAAAATGAATCGTTAGATGGTCGTGAACCTTAGTGATTTACTGTGTTTACCATTGAAAGTGTGTCTTTCCTTTGATAAGATACCTAAATGGAGATTCTCGTCTACAATTTTCACGTAACTTTCCGCCCTTAATCACAGATGATAATATCCTTCGTTTAAAAACCGCTCCGTTTTTGGAAATTTTATACACGTTCTGGTTGGACGTAGTTGAAAGTTATTGATCCTTCTCGAAATTAAGAGAAATATCGCTGTCGGATTTGAATACAACTCCGTTTTTTACTACAGATCGCTTAAGAAGATTAAAAGAATCATTTTTATATGAGAGGAATTCAAGATTTGATTTGATCAGTTGGTGAATTTGCCGTGCAAATGAGGTCAGAACTGAAAAGCTAGGAAACAATGGACAGCTGTCGATGGATTCGAATCGCTGGTGATGAGACCCAACCAGCTATCTAGTGCTTCCTAACTGTTCAGCTCACTCCTAATCTATATGTCGTATTCATCAACTAGTCAAACGGAATCCGCCATTCTTCTCATATAACAAGCAATCAGGTTGTAAAAGTTTCCAACCGAGTAATAACCCTGGAAGCTCGTACTGGGATGAGTGAGGTCCGTTGCCCCCAACAAGCTCGCGGAGATAAGTTGCGCTGTATCATGTGAAAGAATTACTTTGTTATTTGCATCCAATATCTTATTACCTTCCTAGCTGTGATATATGCTCTATCCTCAACGTCATTTTCCCGACTTTATACACTACTCAAAAGATGCAAATTGAAAAAAATGTTTCTGTCCTGGTGTTAAAGTGATGTCCTTTGCCCTCTATGATCATTAGGCGCCCGCCATCTCTGCCTGAGTCACGTCCGTTTGCTTTGGGTGCTCGAGCTGCCAGTGCTTGCTTATCACGTTATCAGTGGTCACAACCAAACGATAATCGAAGTAAACCGGGTCAATATGGACATATCAGTCGTCGTGATTCGCAACCTCGCGGTGGCTCGCTGGATCTGCTTCCGGGAGTTCGTAAAACTGGTGCCTATCCTAACACGGTTAGAACTTCATCAAACTTTGTCTCAAGAGGTATTTCACTTCCTATTCGCCGTGTCGGGAGTGCCAGTCCCCATCTTTGTCGTCCAATCGTTACTCCTGTAAGTGACAGCGTTCGCCACAGATTGGATAATGCCTCTCGAAGTCGAGAACCTTCTACCGCTTCGTTCAAGCCTTCAGATTGCTCCCTGCGTTCACGGAGTTGTTCGAAGGATCGAACTTCACTCAGTAAGTCCGTTGAAGTCTCATCGATATTCGGATATTTTGTATTGTGATAAGACTTTTGAACTGTTTATGGTTGCAAACGTGAATGTACATATGTATATTTGTGTTTGTGTCTGATCTGCAGTTGTTTTCACCGGCTGCCAAATGCAGATGAAGAATGGTTGAAAACTCCATAATGATTAGTAATTCATGGTTTCTCGCTAAGGTGCAGTCTGGGCTGGAAACCCTAAATGAAAACCGAGTTTGTTTTCCTTTAACATAATTCATTTGTTTTTTGATAGCATCTGTTTCCTCTGTTGTCTTTCATGTAAGCTTCGCAAGGGGTTTTACTGTGAGAAAGCTAACACATAGTGCTGAAGAGTGGTCATCATTCTGTATAACTTTCGCTCAATGAGAGACTATCGTCTCGTTTGTCGCGATGCTGCATGTTTCCTTGAATTAAGAATATCGTACAGTAGCTAGGATATCTTTTTTGTCTAAACTTGTTTAACGTCATTGTTTTGCTCTGGAGTTATGTACAACTTTGTGATCATCTAGGTTGCGAACGGTCAGTGCGTCGGTTCAACCCCACGGCTTACGTACGTGAACGTGAATTGCAGAAACAGGAGCGGGAAATAAAGCGGTAAGACCTTTCCTCCGGGTAAACTCGCTTTCCGATTACCATGAGCTGATTTTGATTGGTCACTTTATTCCAATATTAATTGGAAATAAAATGGCATTGTTTCGATCACGTACGCCCATGGAATTTTCCTGGGCAATCACCTCAATCCTGCTGTCAGCGGTATTCTGTGTCGGTAAGCGAATCAGCACGTCGATGACCGCATCAAAGGATTATCTCAATGAGCGTAGTTCTTTTTCAACAAAAGTCCTTCCGGATTTCTTCTCGCACGTTTTGTTTTGTTCCATATATTGTGAAACAGTCAGGCACTTGCGTCGATAGGACAACAGAACACAAAGTAATTACTGTTCACGTTCGAAGATTTCGCGGCTGAAACAACTTCGTTGGAGTCGCGGAATAAACCTGATTCTTGCTCAGTAGACAAATGTACACATATATCCATTTTCACACACGTCTGAATCCAGACTATGTGCGAAACACATCATGGTACAATAATCTTTGTGGAAAGGAAAAACGTTTCACGATTTGCATGTGGTCTGGATACTGCCAAAGCACGTGAATTTTCTTGAGGAATTCACAACCGGATCCTTCGGTTAACCAAAGCCTGACCCGCGAGGCAGCCGGGTGGTGTGTGAAAACTCCAGTCCATTGGGAGCCGGTGTCTAGTTCATTGGATCATTCACCCTTTGGACGGGGTCAAACGTCCAAGGTGCCCAATACACCTCAATGATCAATCGAGCAGGTGACCACTCTCAAAACCGGAAAGGTATGGGTGTGGTTTGTACGCCTCTTGGTTGGTTTGGAATCAGGGTTTTAGGCCAACTCCTCTAGGTGAACTACCAGTGGTCCACCAACCCGGTTATAGCCCCGGGTGTCTGGCTTTTCGTTCTCTTACTTTGGTGGGAAAACTCCGCCACGAGAAGGCAATGAGTAGGGCTTTCTCAGCAGAGGCTATTCGAGACGCTTGGTCTAATGGGAACAGTTCGTGAGGTGCAAGGTAAGGGTGACCAGCCGCAACCCGACACCCACCCCCGACCATACTGAGGCTTTTGGAGGCGGTAGACAAGTGACAACGAGTAATCACTGCATGCGGCTTGGAGACAATGTTTGCCACTTCAGTTTATGCTTTCCTAACTGCTCACATTTGGCTTTTGTACAGATCTAACGAGCTGAATACACCAAATCACTATGAGAATGAGGCAAGAAACTGTTATTCAACTGACCGATGTTTCCTGCTATTCTGTGTCACTTTTTAAGTGAATAGTTAGAACAGAAATTCGTCGAATTGTTTTTTAGATTTGGATGGAAAAATCTATGCCTAACCTTGAGTCAAGCGAAAAAGTTTGTTCTCTCATGCGATCATTTCTGTACGTTGCGTTAGAGTAATGGTAAAGGTCTGTTCCATTTTGGATAAAGTTGAAGATTTTTCATTTTCCGTTGGGTATAGCGAGTGTTTTTTTTTATTACAGGAATTGATCATTTATCACCTTACTCAACTTCTCATCAGAAAGTATCGGCGACAGTGTATGGGGGGGGGGCTTTGTGGATAAGTATATCACCCACCACATTAAAGTGTCAATGTGTGAATTCAACTCAAGATTTGGCCTTATTACACCCCAAGACGCAGATTCACCCATCAAATGCCCATCAAATAAAAAGAAGCAATGAAATTGACTATGTCTATGGAATTAATTCGGTGCTGTAGATAAGTCACGAAGAAAACGGTCCGTTGGGCGTAGAAACCGGATAGGTTAAGGATTTACTGAAGAGTTGTATGCTTTTGTACATCAGTGTAGGTGCTCTCACAATTGGCGGTGGTTGAAGTAACTCAGTTGAGGCAGAGTTTAGAGGGTAACAGGGATCAGACAGTACCTTCTGAGCAAGCCTGTCTAATCCTTTGAGGTATTAGAAGGCAATGTGGTGAATTGTGTGATCCCTAGGTAACCCATTGGTGAATTTCTGTGTTTTATAGATATCACAAATATATATATATATATCACTAGCTTGCGAATAAGGTTGATGCCAACGCATCAACAATGATAACAGGTAGTGGGGAGGAGCTTGCATCCCAGAACAGAGCGACATGAAGATCAGACAGTTGCAATGGATTAAGATAACTGTACACTGTGGTGTGGTGGTGGTGGCACA